>JAHZMX010001405.1:0-12294 GCA_027743895.1 Seira musarum | reverse complement strand
TGTTAAACTATTTGATAGATTTTTCCGGATTACCATAAGTGTCAGTTGAAAGCGAATCGAAACTGATTATAGGTCACTGTAACTGTACAACTCAGGACACATTTTCGCCAAAGTTGGTCCCGAGTCAAGATGGAGAAACGTGTCTAATCAAATGCTTTCTGTCTGTTTTACTTAGTCAAATTTTTTAAAAATCGATAAACCTAAAAAATACACGTTCTCACGGAAGAGGAATTTGAATTTGTTAGAAGAAAGCAAACAAGCACGAACTCATCGTTTTCCTTCCGATCGGAGCGCAAACACGACATACCTTTTCTTGATGACATCGGCTATCTAAAAAGAGCTTTGGAGATACGGATAAAGCGTTTGGCCTGACCCAAAGAGTGTGAAAAAAATATTCCAAAGAAAATAAATGAAATGGGCTTGAGTGAGAGAGAGTGTCTTTCGAAGCATAAAAGTGTATTTTTATGAGAGCGAAGGATCGTGGGAGGGCTACAGGAGGAAGCGTAGACGATATTTACACACATCACATCTTTTTTCGCCTCCATTCAACTCTGAAATACTTACTCGAGGAGGGGTACAAGGTATGGTATAATATTACGATGAGCAAATCTCCCGGCATTATTATTATGCAGTGAGAGGCGAGCGACCATTCCATTTTACTTCATTTATTTCGGAAAATGTTTCTTCTTGTCATCCCACAAAAAAACTAAATTCATGTTCAACCAACTTGGAACAACGACTTTTTTTATTTTCTATCTTTTTCTCTCATCCTTGTTCACTACTTCATTATACTGACGAGGCTTATTTTAGGACGTAGGAAAAAAAGTGTCCCTAGCGTAAGTAATAGAACTGTACATACTTGTACTAGTACATGATTATACATACTGATATTGATACAGTACATAGTATTAGTGGCTTATTGGAGCAAAGCCTGAAACTACTTTCTTCGACCGGATGACGTAGAACAAGTAGAAGCTCATTGAGACTCTTCCTTTCAAATATCTTGTGGAATTTGAAGGAAATGGAAAAGTCAGAACTATTCAAAGAGAATATGTGCATTCATGAAGATGGTAAAATAGACAATATCTTTAGAAAATGAAGACATTTTGCTGACATAAAACGTAAATTGCAATTGCTACACAAATATATCCTTGAAGATAGGCATGGAATTTATAACTGAACCTTCCTATTTCGACATGATCGCTTTATATCGTGGAAGTAATGAAAAAGGATTTGTAAAGGAATANGTGGCTTATTGGAGCAAAGCCTGAAACTACTTTCTTCGACCGGATGACGTAGAACAAGTAGAAGCTCATTGAGACTCTTCCTTTCAAATATCTTGTGGAATTTGAAGGAAATGGAAAAGTCAGAACTATTCAAAGAGAATATGTGCATTCATGAAGATGGTAAAATAGACAATATCTTTAGAAAATGAAGACATTTTGCTGACATAAAACGTAAATTGCAATTGCTACACAAATATATCCTTGAAGATAGGCATGGAATTTATAACTGAACCTTCCTATTTCGACATGATCGCTTTATATCGTGGAAGTAATGAAAAAGGATTTGTAAAGGAATACTTTCAGGGTTCGGGTCGGTTCGAAGTTAGTAGGATTTGTTCCATAATTACGTCTGATGTCTGTACTACTACGCAATCAAATCCAGAAGAATCCGGAGTTGTAGTCAGTCAGTCTGTCATCGCCTCCACACGTATGTTTATGTGATGTGTGTCCAGTTGGTGGACTGCTTAAAGGCAAAATNTTGAAGATAGGCATGGAATTTATAACTGAACCTTCCTATTTCGACATGATCGCTTTATATCGTGGAAGTAATGAAAAAGGATTTGTGAAGGAATACTTTGAGGGTTCGGGTCGGTCCGAAGTTAGTAGGATTTGTTCCATAATTACGTCTGTTTGTCTGTACTACTACGCAATGAAATCCAGAAGAATCCGGAGTTGTAGTCAGTCAGTCTGTCATCGCCTCCACACGTATGTTTATGTGATGTGTGTCCAGTTGGTGGACTGCTTAAAGGCAAAATTGTAAATGGCGTGGCACGATAATGATCCAACGACATTGTGTGTTTGTTTATGTGGATATCCTTCACCATCATGATTTTAGTACGTCATAAAATCCTATGGTTTCTCAACATCATTTTCTCTCTTGTAGGTCATGTCTGCGAATTTTCGTTTACAATATAAAATGAGAGCAGCGCCTGACAGGACAAGTCATCTAAAAATTTGGGGCAACGTGAAGACAAAAAATTCTAAACAGTTTTTACTTTTTGTTTAAAAGAAAACGTTAAACCTAAAATTGATCCTGTCTATATTTTATGGCTTAATGTAAACGTTTTTACAATCAATTTTCGACATTCGTGAAAGAGTTATGATAAACAAAGTACAAAACAAAATCTTGGCATCTGCTCCAACTCGTGTACTTTAACTCATGCATCGTTGCTTTTCATTATGTAAAAAAAATCTCAGATGAAGCCAAATAACTATAGGTTGACACGTCGGAATGGATAATTCAAATTGCTTCTGTTACTCGCTGACTACGTTGGTGTTGTTTAGTTTACGATAGCTAGAAATGGAATTGAATCATGAAAAGACTCGTGTAATAGTAGTGTCACCTAAGCCATTTTGGCAGTTAGTCGATGCGATTCTTCTGCCGATGTTTCAAAATCAAGTTCATCCTTGAAATGTTCCATTGCTAGCATCGCTCTACTCTATAGCTGACAGGCATGCATTTCAAATATTCTTGGCATTTCGCCCCTATCTTTAAAAAAAATGCTTACCTGGCTTGGCTAAGCAGGAAGAAAAAGTGTTCATTATGCGCCTACTTTTATTGGTAAGTATTATGCAATAGCAATATTCAATAGGAGCTTCCGCGTCAAGGGCAGTAACATCATTCCCGACAGCCACAAACCGTTCCATATTTGAAGTTACGAGAGCAATAAATGAAGTTGATCTCCTTTCTCGTCGCGCTCGATTGGCTGCGAGAAGCGAGAAAGGATCATCACATCACATCAATGAAGTTCCGTGGGAGGTTTATTTCACTCAAACTGTGTCAGCCAGAATGTTTACACTAATAAGGAACAAGTTTCGTTTCATTACGCGTAGGTACCTTCAACCAGAGGAAGAAAAGGCTTACGCTCGGCTGTCTAAATCCCGAATGCTACTTTTCCCTTTCTCATCACTCTACAGTTACTTCATTGTTCATTTTATGGGCTTTCTCCTCCGCAATAAAACACACGAACTACGTACGACTACATTAGACTAACGTAGGTCATATAAGTAGCGGCAGCGTGTACTGCGTAGTTGTTTGACTTTGGGATGGATAAATAGGATGAGAACGTCTTGGCTGAAAGCTGAGACTTCGAGAAATTGGTCCATTCATTTCGCGACGTGATCACGTTTCTGGAACGGCTCGAAGATGTTTGGAATGGAGCGTGTCTGCTTAAGAGAGCGGGCCAAAAATAAAAGATACCTTCTCCGGGCGGAAATGTTTCTGGAATAGCGGATGTACGAGCTCTTTAGTAGTCCCATATTGTTACAGTTGTACAAGGGAAAGTTTTTCGAAAAGTTAAAATCTTATTACCATATTACCAAGATATATTGAAAGTTTGCTTCATGAAAAGTTGGCTTAACTTTAGAAACCTCCTTGTTTAGTCACGTGAAAATTGGCATGGAATGGTAAGGCTCATTTTTGAATGAGATCGATATACTTTCTGGGTAGATGTACTCCTGAACTCCGCGATGGGTCCATTACAGTCCAAAACTGTAATGAAATGACTTTTTTTTAGCAATAAACTTTAAAATTCTTGCATTACCAAACAAGATTTAGTTATTGGCGAAGGAATAAATAGAAATAAATATTTTGATGATGGTTTTGTCTCAATTATACGTACTCGGCGAAATCTAGATTTTCATTAATCATTGTCTGGGATTTTTATACGTATGGGTAGAAAATTGAAGGAATGGTAACCAACGCTTCCTTCTAGAGACTTTTGATTTTCCAACCCATTTTGAAGACATCACGGCGATCCCCAAAGGAATGTTTTGTAAAATTCTGTTCAGACGCTCACTGACTATAATCTTACAGATTAATTGATCCACTTCAATGTTTTGTTGGTAATTTTGTACTGTAAATTAACGTAATCCTAAAGTAAATTTATAATGAATAAAATTGCATCCAGTGCAGTAAATTTTCTCTTCCAATCGGCAAAGCTAACTGCTGTCACTTTTATTACATTCAATTACATTGGAGGATTTGTTATCGTAAGTAAGTCATGAAAAACTCCTTCGCGTTGGATTTTTGTATTTGTTATTGCATTTTGATTTACTATGTTCCACAGTGTTACGGTCCGAGTATGGAACCAACTTTGTACACAAAAGGTGACTTGATCTTCCTCAATCGTTTTTTGATCAAAGCAGTTTGATTTGAGATACTTAGGTTTAATCTCGGCTTACCCCACTTTTCTCCCAGATATCCTTCTCACGGAACATATTAGCCCTACACTAAAACGCATAAAAATTGGTAGCATAGTGGTAGCAAGATCACCAGAGGATAATCGTTGCGTTTGCAAGCGAGTTGTTGCCGGTCCAGGGGACACCGTCGTTTACAAAAGTAAGCCTATAACGGTGAGTTGAAAACTTGAATCTAGCAAATCTTCTGCGTTTTAACGATCCGCCTAATGAAGTGTACAAACGCTTAATTTAGATTCCCAAGGGATTTGTATGGCTTGAGGGGGACAACAAGGAAAATTCTAACGATTCTAGGGTCTACGGTCCTGTACCTTTTTCTATGGTTCGGAGGAGATGCTTCTGCAAAATATGGCCACACCTCGATCTTTACTTAGATTTGTAAGCCTATAACGGTGAGTTGAAAACTTGAATCTAGCAAATCTTCTGCGTTTTAACGATCCACCTAATGAAGTGTACAAACGCTTAATTTAGATTCCAAAGGGATTTGTATGGCTTGAGGGAGACAACAAGGAAAATTCTAACGATTCTAGAGTCTACGGTCCTGTACCTTTTTCTATGGTTCGGAGGAGATGCTTCTGCAAAATATGGCCACACCTCGATCTTTACTTAGATTCGTCAGAAAGGTACTACCTGGAATCCAGTCCCCAGAAAAATGCTATCGGTAGTAGCTAAATACAGTTAGTTAGACCAATTAACTTTGCCGGAATTGAAAAGAAGAGAATACAAAATCGAGAAGTAATTTAGTACCAACATAAAATCTAAAAAAGTCATAATTTTCAAAAAGAATTAAAAGCATCTAAATTGGGAAAGTAGAATATTAAAGGAACTTTGAAAAGATTAAATATAAGAGTGCCTAAACATTTCATCTTTTCCATTTTTTACAACCTCTAATTTTTCAAGGCATCGCCCAACAAATAAATTGGCATATTTTTATTGTAATCATCATCACTCAAAATGCGGCATTTGTTTAAAGTTTGTTGATTGTGAGTGAGGAAGCAGTGGAGTGTTTTATCTCATGATGCTCATATCGGAACACATGACATTCCATAGTCCTTCACTCTTATCTTTTCGCTGCAGAGTTCCAACTTTTATATATACCTACTACATATCATCTACTTTATTATTCTTCCAAAATTGCAGTTTGTTTTACAAGTTGTGTGTTATAATATACTTGTGTGGCAGAGTTTCCACATTTCACGTCAGTGTCAGTTCAGTAAGAAAAACCTTTAGAACAAACTGAAGTAAAAACTGTGCAATCGAAAGTTGAAGTCACCATAAAAAAAGCTAAAAAGTGAAGAAGACACACGCTTGAGGAAAGCAAGCTTTTGTTTTGTTTGTCCACACTAAATAAAGAAGAGCCACAAAACTGTGGCCGTTTTGAGCCGTTCCTCTCTCTTTACTCGTGTCTTTAGTGGAAAAGTTTTTTTTTTGTTTAACTTGGCCATAAGGAAAGTCATCATCAACTAACGTCAATGCCAAAGGCAAGTGGCAACCTTAAAGTTTATGTATGTATGTACGTAAAGTGCAAGTTTGCAAGAAACTCTGGAATTTCCCACTTTTTTCTTACATAAATAGTAGTCTTGCTCATATCATGCCATGCCAAAGCCAAAAGTATTAAACTTTATGCTTTATTACTTTTTTTCAAATGTTTATATTTGCTGGTTCAGTCCAAGCATGAAGTAATTACTGCAAAAACCACCTACATAGAGCTAGCTCCCTGCATGCACCAAAAAGCTAAACAACTCGGGCACGAAACTGCAGTTTTGATATACTTACGTTGTGTTGTTGCAAGACTAAGCGGACCATGAAACTACTTTCTGTTTTGCTTGTTTCCGGATTTTCCGAGGTAATCACCGCAACTTAAAAAAAAAAACTTTCTTATGGCTAATTACATGACCTAAAACAGTAATTTATTGACCGACGGACGAAGCGCAAAGCTACGTCGACGTCAGTTCGAGAAGGAAATGAACATATCCAAGTGGTAGTAGTTGCAATATCAGAAGCGCCAACAAAATTTCCCTGACTGACTTGGACAGGACTGACGTTGACTATTCACTATAGCTTTTCTACTGACCAGCAGCAGCGCAGCCCACCCGCAGACATTTTACAGCTTCCGTCATACTTTAGCCTTTCGTCAATCAAAAGAAAGTGTACTAAGGCTGGACAGACATTTCTTTTGACCTGCCCTGACCTTCGCATCTATCCTAAAAGCTAGAGCTAAGTTAATAATCTTGCTTTTCCCAATAACTTTTTTTCCTCTTCATTACAATCCGGTCTATAGCCAATTTTGAGAAAAATAAAAATGTGCAGAGTTTTTGATGGGGGAAGTGTAGCATCGTCGAAAGGATAATGTAGCTTGAGAATTCAATAAAGAAAATGTAATGAGCTTCCTTTTACATGAAATAAGAGCTGTGTATAGAGTTGTATGTGTCTAAGTCCGATCGAAAGGAAAACTCATTTTTTTCCTGAAAGGAAAGATGAGATGTGGGCCTATGGGTAAAAAAAATTGTTCCTTCCTATTTCCTTTGCTGTTCCAACTATACCACTTTTTTATTCTTGACGGGGCAATAAGTCTTGACTTTGACTTTGTTTCGTTTTCTCTGAATTGCCTTTTTTTAACTTTTCTCCTTCTTCATTGCATTTTTTTATATTCGCAAAGGAATCGAATGATATTATTGTAGTTACATAGTACCATGTACATACTAACACATCCATGATTTTTCTCTGTGATCATTGCAGATATAAAAAAATCGCGATAGGAGAGGAAAAAAAATGATGGCCACGACAAGTCGTAATTTACCGGGAGAAGTACCACCAGTGACGAGAGAACCAAGTCTAAATGAAGCTTTAAGAAGCAATAAATCAAAGGAAAACATGAGCTCCAGCAGTTCCAAAGAAAGCCCCTTGAAGAGAGCAATAAAAGAAAACGAAAATTCAATAATTCAAAGCATACTTTCACCATCCTCGTTGACGTCGAACATTACAAGTGCAAGCGATAAAAATAGTAGTAGCAACAGTGGCAATGGCAAAGGTTCTCCTGCTGAAAATTCCTATGTGAAAGTGGGATTGTCACCTTTGCTTGATTACCTTTTTGAAGATGGTCAATTGACACGCATTGAGTACGACTTTGTTGATAAAGGATATGGAGGAACGGAGCAAATCCAAATGCTCTTGAAGATCTTGTTGGAAACAAAGTTCGTGATTATATTTATTCTCCTTATGGGGCGTAATTATGATTTATTTTTCCGGTTTGGCAAAAATTTATGTGGGTGGTGGGATGATTGTGGATGTGGATACCAAAATATCCGAACTAAATTAAGCTAAAAATTATATAGCAATGTGTTATGATACCTATTTGGTTTTTCCAGGAAGTTGGTATGATGCTTATACTTTCTCAGTGTTTCCCCTGCTACCGTCACCAACAGAAATGAAAGGTTTGCCTTGGGTGTGGTGGCTTGCCTGCAAGTTTATGCGATTGTATTGTGGCTATCCATGGAATTGAAAATCGTTGGCTTTGTGGTCTGGTCATTGAAGGTCACCCGTTTTCCAATGCAACGATCCGAATGTTATTGTAAATCAAAAAATCGTTGTTGGGAAATGCTTGCTTTTGAAGGACTATATTTAATTCTAAAACGCAAAAATTTATTCCTGGAATTGTTAAAATTTCACAATAAAACTTTCTTTTTATATCATATTGGAAAGTTCTCAAATTAAAAATTCATGCTGAGCGAATTGCTTTTAATGAATTTTAGCCGTCGTTTGCATCATTTATGTGCGTCAGTAAGCAGACCCTGTCGTCAGCTCAAGTCTGCTTGTGTCAACCGTTGGCCATATTTCCCCGAAGGTTTTTCCGTTTTCTCACTTCGTCTGTATGCCTTTCATGTTTTTAAAGTTCAAGGTCTTTGATTAAGCTTGTTACAGTGTGAATTGAAGCTGATTTGAATAACTTGTAAAGTTTCTTAGAAGTGTCACAATGCCACACAGGCACATAATTTACTTTCTATATTTTTCATACATTCAGGGATGATGAGGCTTTGGTAACACTTCTCGAGTATTTGCGCAAACACGATCCGCATTCAGACACAATTCGAAGACTTTCTCTCAATTTTCTCCCTGAACAGGAAATGAGAAAGAGAGCAGAAATCTTTCATGGCCATACAAATTCCTCCACTACAGTTATTGGAGTGAAAGGGCTTCGAGAAGTAATTGAAGCAACAAAAAGTTTATCTTTGCAAAATAGTAGCACGTGGAATAAGGAAAAAAAGAAGGAGGATGATGATGACAATGTCAATAAGATTATTCCTGGAGATTTCAAAAGAAATGTTTTCACTTCTTCTACAACAACTACTTCTGCTGAGAACAGTTCAAGGTTAAAACGGAGAGACTTCTACTATGGACGAAATCAAAGGCGCAGTTTTTCAGAAGGGAGTGACACGATTGGCAATGAAACACCAATTCGTGGAATAAAATATGAAAGGACCATGTCGTCTGGTTCTGGTAGCAGCAGCAGTAGAAGGGCAGCAGGCGTGTTGAAGTTGAAACAGCAACAGTTGACTGGAAGGAATTTGCGAAGTAATAAGGCTCTAGCGATTGATGTCAGAGATTTTTACAGTGAGTTTCCTCTGATCTGATGGTACTTTAATATGAATGAAACAATTTTTTTTTCACATTGCCCTTGAAACATAAAGGCCTATGTATCCGCCATATTCATATGAGGCGTGTTGATGTCAGATCAAATCAAGTTCGAGGAAAAATGTTGATTCATACGCTATGCGGGCGATGTTGTGTTATGAGATGAAAGTGTATTGAATACCTACTTTCGTAGGCATTGAGCGTGTTTTATACGATTTGTGAATCCATAATTCGCGTTCTTCACGCTTACTTGTTTATTTTTCCAGTGACGAACGGCTGCCTCGAAACCGCACGTAATCTGATCCTCTACTGCGATGCAAAGAAAACTTGTCGGGAAAGTCTCACGGTTCCTGCCTGGTGCTCAGTTCTACAAAATATGAACGGCTTGTTATCTACAGATGTCCTAGCCATCAAAGAACTTCTCTATCATCACCTACAACTACTCCAAATTTTTTCGTCTCCAAGTATGTTCGGAATGGAAAGGGATACTACTATTTGTACTCAGATAGAGGGTGAATGAAGAAGAAAAAAAGGTGGAAGGAATTAACATCAGCAGTGTACTTGGTGGAGATGAAACAAGTCAAAGTCTTGGAAATAGAATGATGAAAGAAAAATCCAACCAAGAAGTGGAGGAAAGAACATCACCATCAAATGATCCCCCCATGTCTGAAGAAATGCAAGATGAGGATATTGAATTTCACGAGAAGGAAACGTTAAACTGGGAACAAATCCTATATCATACCTTCCAGCTTTGGAAACTGAGAAATGGACGTAATTGTACGTTTTATAGCTTCGTGGGCGTCTTTCAACACTCCCAGTTATTTGGAACCGCGGGTAAGTTTCCACATTCATAGAATAACCCGATTTCGTACATTTCTGAAAACCAAATTAAATGGGTTTGTAAAGCGTACAGAAAAATATCTGATTGTCATTTCAATGGCATTCGTTTTTTTATTGGAAAGGACAAGGTTAAGTTTAGGACAAAAGTAGAAAATAAATCCATGTTTTAAACTTAATTTTCAGACTTTCTTTTGGAGAACAAGATGGAAATCCAATCAAGGGAAAACGAGAAAGAGTCAGCGGCAGACGTTTTTACAACTCCGCTATTACCTACGTCCACTACTGATAAAGGCACAAAGGGAACTTCAAACGAAGAAACATTAGTGGAGAAATCAGATTTCTTACAAAACTTCTACTCTCCGCCAGGTCATTTTGCAAATGGAAACGGTAGCTTAACCACCATACATGACCGTATTAGCGTAGGTCCCATTTTAAGTCTGGATTTACTTTTGTGATAGTGTGACGAGGAATAAAGCTCCATAAAACACTAAACCTTAAGGATAAGTACTGTATCTACTTTCATCATTTTATGATCTTCTATTTTTCATGAGAATTTTTTTGTTCAGTAACGCACAAAACACGAGCGTTTGTTTACGTGTGCTTAGGCTAGACTCTATACGTATTTACGTAAGCACCACCACCATTTTCATTTTTATTGGACAACATCCTTCCACTCCCCTTTGCCTTGTAGTAGGTACTTGCTAAAAGATTGCAAAACCCTTTTACCCTTCTGCTCGCACATGTTTCTTGCCATAATTTTCCTTTCTTTTTAAAACCACCAAAAAACGAAAGAGAAGGATAGCACATACCTTATCAACTTTCTACTTGTTTTTTTCTATTTGCTTAAACTTTTAGGGGGCGCTTAGAGTACAGCAAAGCCGTCTGCTATTTTTGGAAAATTCACAACGGAACAAAAAACATCGTAAACATAAACAAAAAAAATAAATGTAGAAAACTTTTTTGCGTATCAAGTACGTACGGGAACTGTTGTGGGAAAGTGCAGTTTAAAAAGTATGACTTTTTTTTGGGTCCACGTGAATACACTTTGTTTAAACTGTAAGGTATGTAACATTTTACCATTTCATAGGGAAAACACCGCTTTCTTTGTGAAGGGCTTCGTTTTTCATAAACACAAAAATAACAAAAATATATTCCAGCCACAAAGAATGTTTTTTTTCTCCATATCATCATGCCCCATGTTTGGTTCATGTGTTCGTGAAGTTCAGTTTATTATTTTTGTCAGAATATTTTTCTTCTAGTGCAAATACAACTCCTACTGCTATTGCTCCTTTGGAAAATTGGAATGTGTGTTTGTTAGTATTACCAAAAATGTTCCTCTATCATCCAACATATATCCAACTACGAACTTTCCTTTTCCGCTGTTCAAAGAAGTTGAAGCTGAGCGCCATGGAATTCCATTTTTTTCTCGAATTCATTTCCTCACAGTCGGTGCTTCCGTTTCACATTCTCATGAAACATTTTTTAGAGAAAATGCCACAGCGTTTGTTGGTGTTGCTTCACTTCACATCTAAATGCAGCATGCAGGCCATGATTTTCCTCCCACTGTAAAAAAATAGGTACATTGACTGCATGTGCTGATGATGATATAGAATTGAATGCGGCTGGATGTTGTATTGAAAATGGATTGAAACAAAGTAATAAATATTTTGGCGATTTCGTGGGTTCGGGATCAAGAGCGTTGTATCATCATTATTCCCATCGCCGTGCAAATAGGATTTTTTACGAGAGCGTAGGCATTGGCCAGACCAGACCAATAGCGACATGAATACTGAAAACCCCATATTTCAAATGATGCGAACAATGGAACATCCAAACAAGATAAGTTACGTAGGGATTGTTTCCTGAACACTGTTCCGAAACTCTTTTTACACAATGAAATATAAATTCCACTTCGTTGGCTAACCATGTATAAGCCTGTGTGCGCTTGCTTCCTCTTCTATAAATAATAAAATATTGCTCGGTAAACATTTCTGTTTGCGTACGCGTTTCTATTCACACTCATGCTTTAAAAAAGAGTCATTTTGTACCTAGTACGAAATACCGATGATGAATGAATGAGTGAATGAGGCAATGGCTTAAAATGACCTACGGATTTCAATTCTTTTCATATTTAATAGGAAATCCCACTGATGGACGAGAATGGAGTTACGAATGCTGTCAATGACCTTGTATGGAAATTCATGCAAAGAGCTTCTACAAAGATTCCTAACGAAGTGCGCATCATACATAGTTTTGTCACTCACAATAGATCCCAACTCGGGGTCTCTAAACTTTGGGCAATGAATAGACAATGAGTAATGACGGATGTCTTAAATCA
>JAHZMX010001404.1:0-20565 GCA_027743895.1 Seira musarum | reverse complement strand
AATTGATCTGTCAATAAAGAATTCTAAATTGGGCGGTAGTTAAGCCCAAGCCCATAATTAGTCATAAATGAGAAGGATGTGTAGTGACCAAATGACCACTATCAATCTGTACAGCAATCGACACATCACATTCCGCCTACTGACTCAATGAAAATATAAAAGGTTTGTATAAAGCCTAATTAATTTTTCCTGACGGATTTATAATCACAAATCACTAGGAACTTCAAACTTTAAGGAAATTGATTTATTTGGTATTGGATTGTGGTTAAGGCTCATCTCATGTTTTTGTTTAGAATTAATCGATCTTTTAGGATTATACTTGAACCAAAAATGGAGAAGAAGATTAATTAAAACATTTTTTAAAACAGGACATTGGCAAAAGGAATGAAGTCCAAAAAGTTCTTAAGAAACATTTTAGTTTTTTACGTCAAAAATCAATATCTTCCTGTCATTATAATGCCTTTTCAATCGAAATCGTTTATTATAGGACAAAGTAAGCACGTTACTTCCAAGAACCACTCAGAACTTTAAAAGCATTCCCCTCCAAAAGTATAGAACTTAATTGTCTTTAAATGGAGAATGAAAGTCGTAAAACAACTAATTAACCGCTCCAACCAACAACATCTACTCCACTTCCAATATTCAGTTGAGTTGAGAAATAAATCGATCTAAAAAAGGTGGCCGAAAAAAATTTTAATTGGCAACACAGATCGAAATGGTAATTGGGTGTAGTAGGTACAATACACAAATTAGGTTTTCATCTAGGAAAAAAATTCGTTTCGAAAGATATATTGACATAACATGAGTGGTGCAGGTGCATGTTCATCATTTTTTTGCAAAGTGCCTGCATTTGCAAAATAATGCCGAAAATGAAACAAAAGAAAATGAGTAATTTCCAAAGAAAAAAAATTGAGTAAACCACTTCCTCTTCAGGCCACGCACTCACTCCAGGCCTAGGGACTTACCGAAACAAGGAATAAAAATGATTCGCTCGTGCAAATGGAAATTTGCGGTGGAATACCTGAGGATACTTGTGAAAAGATGTATTTTGTGGCTTGTGTATACACGCATGGCTTTCATACGAATGCGACGACAGGAGACACGACCCCACCCAAATTCTGATTTTTTACAGTGTGACCATAAAATACCTACAAGGCTTTAAAAACCTAGTTAATGATATGATAATGATGAATGGGCGGATAAATGGTGGTAGTGATTCGCAGCACACTTGCGATTTACTCGCGAAAAAAATAAATGGTGACCGTAACATTTAAAAAAAAAGATCCCCGCCGACCTGTACTGTTCTGATGGAGCTAGGAAAAATTATTGAACAATATTGATATTTTTTGCGTAGACAAAAGGATTTTTTTTTTAGATCTTGTTCCCTTTTTCGATTTTCGAGCAAGCATAGAGTATCGAGTGGGATGGGTCACAGATAAAATAGGAAATTATGAATGAATAATTAATGAATAGGGACACTCCACTGAGAGCGTCCATGAAGAGGAAACTCTTTCTTCAATAAATTTAATTTTTTGGCAATAATCCCATTGGCCATGAAATAATCAAAGCCAAAGGATTTACTCCGAAATTTGAATGCACGCTTTTCCATTGTTTTTCATTCCTGCTGTTTGCTATTCTGTTCTTCGAGGAAGGCGAAAAATTGACAAGATATTCAAATTAAGTCTCAATGTATCTACAAATTAATGTACACGAACAAAAATTAAGAGTTTATTTTTAAAAGAGAGTGAAATGAAGCGAAGGCTACACTCAACATTAATTTAAGCTCCCTGTCTTATTAATTCATTAATATTATTAGTTACAGACGAATACACAATAAACTATAAACACGAACTGAAACTAAACCTTTGTAGGAGCGGAATTTTATGTTTTGTTTTACCTTTAAATGGTAATAATCAAGGAAAGAGTTTCATTTAAGTTTTGCTACTGTAAGTACTGCAATGCAAGTAGCTGTACTAATGATGATGACTCAAATCCATGTAGAGCTAATCAAGAACATATTTAAGCTCCCTGTCTTATTAATTCATTAATATTATTAGTTACAGACGAATACACAATAAACTATAAACACGAACTGAAATTAAACCTTTGTAGCAGCAGCGGAATTTTATGTTTTGTTTTACCTTTAAATGGTAATAATCAAGGAAAGAGTTTCATTTGAGTTTTGCTACTGTACTGCAAGTAGCTGTACTAATGATGATGACTCAAATCCATGTAAAGCTAATCAAGAACATGCAATGTGTTTACCTAGGTAC
The DNA here is from genome assembly GCA_027743895.1 of Seira musarum. Classification (NCBI taxonomy): domain Eukaryota; kingdom Metazoa; phylum Arthropoda; class Collembola; order Entomobryomorpha; family Entomobryidae; genus Seira; species Seira musarum. Next base: position 18,292 of record JAHZMX010001404.1, on the reverse strand, counting down.
TCATGAATGAAAATTAAAGGTATTCTGGCATCGAAAAAAATTCCTAAAGCTCTCATCTCATCTTGGCAGTGAAGCAAGGTCAAGAGTAAAGTATATTTAGCTAAAGAGCATTAACTTAAGTTGTGGTGAATACGATGATGATGATTCATGATCTCATTCAATGAAAGTGCTTGTTAGACCATGATAAACCATATTGACATGTGTTTATACATTTCCGTCCGTCTGTCTGTCTTTCAGCTGAATTCAGAACGGAACGAACTTAATGTGTTTATCTAAACAAAATGTGAATGTAAACCATTTATGTAGTATTTAAATGACGGATTTTCTACGAAACAGTTTGTTTGGATGAAAAATATTTTACCTGACATTAGGTTATGGTGGCCGTGAAGAAGTTGCTGGCAATATATAAGTATAGGTATCATGGAAAAAATGCTTCAGGACTTAATGCGACCTCATCTTTTCTTATTTTGTTTGGCATCACCATTAAATTTCCTCTATTTTATAGTTTTACTTGTTCTAAAAAGAGACAGAAATTGCATTAAATTGCAAGCTGCACTTTCGAACTTTCAAGCATTTCCTGTGAGAAAATAAACATGAGATGAGTTACACGTAGTTTTCATTGTGACGTTTCAATGCACTGCATTAGAGAAACGACAATAATTTACCAAAGAGGGGAAGGTGAAGTTGGAAATCTGTGTTAAGCCAAAATTAAAAATTACATTGGCATTTTTTAAGATGAAGGAAAAGGTTATCCGCGTTCACTAGTCACTTGCGTTTTCTACTTCAAAGAAAATGGCAAAAGGTTGCCAATTTTTACTTAAAAATTTGAATTCTGAAGGAATAAGAAACTGTTATGGTACTTCTCTCTGACTCTTTGACATTTAATGACAGTCATTGATGCTGATGGTGATGCGGTAATAATGGCACAATCATAATCAAATACTTCAAACATGCACTATTCATATTGGGAAAAATTCTTGCGGAAAGAATAATTTACGGATTAGTGAAACTATGATAATGTACCCATTTAAAACTTTTGGGAACTTTCCGTTTATGTTTGACCTTTTAAGTTTTCGCTTGTAGTTGGAATTGTAATTTTAAAAATTATTTCCTCCCTTTTTCACTCAACAATTTTTAAGAGTGTTCGTTCGTAAATTCTTTGAGTTTTGCATTTTCCTCGAAATTATTGCCTCCCTGTTTCTCGAGGAACTTGTAAACATCTCATCAATCTCTTTTGGGAGAAAATGCGCATAATTTTCTAAAAAAAATACGTGGGATTCTTGTGAAGACACAATGACCTTTTTCCACTCTTTTTTCAAAACAATCAACTAATCTAAAGATTTTTTTTTGAAAATCTTTGGGAATGGGAAGCTCTTCATAGAATATATTTACCATGACGGCAACATCAGTCAGTAGCAGAAGCATTTCCTAAGAAAAGCCACAAAAACCATCAATTACTGCCACTGCCACCAAACACCATGTGCATTGAAATTATTTTGAATCTTTTCTTGGCCATTTCACTTCACTTTTTTGCAAATCGCAAAAAGTTATAATTTAATGATTCCTTCAAAGTTTGCTAACAGAGTGAGTAGTAAATTGATGGGAAATTTTTTGAGAGGCTGGCGAAGCGAATTGCAGAAGATGAACTTTTGGCTGCAATTGCAACTGCGATTTGTGATGTTGACATAAACGAACGAAACCAACGTTTTGGTGGTCTGGTCTGGTCTCCTCATCTCGTGTGATCATATCATCTTGCATTATGCATTATTTTAGTAAAAAAGTGCAACGAAAGTTCAGAAGACAAAATATTTTACCATTTATTCTGCATAATGTCGAGTTGTCGAGTGGACTTTAAATATCTGTCTGCCTTGTGCCTCATTCTACTTCGTTTTTTTTTCTGCAAAAAACTTTCAATTTCGTCATCCATTCCCATCATCATCTATCCAATCCATCCCTCTTTAATCTTTTCGTATTATGTGCAAATGGTCAATGCCAATATTAATGATGATACAGTTACTTTTTTTACCCAAATAAGATGTGATGCTATGCTTCTAACAAGCCCACAAAAAATCGTTTTCTTCAAGTAAAAGTGAGCAGTGAACTTGTGTTTGTAATGATGCATCTTTTTTTTAAAGGATGCACTCCACTCATCTCATCTCTCATGTCGATTTGATGATGATCATGCTCCTTAACTCTTAAATGCTCTTCAAAAAATCTATTTTTTTTGTGATTCTTCCACTTCAGAAAAAAAATTGAATCGTGAGTACGATGATAATGTTGATTAAAAAAGCTTCATTTTCTGAAAACAAACTTGTGCCTTACATTCATCTACATCCCCATAAACATACTTACTTCGTTTGTGTTTGTGAATGAGGCAAAAGGAATTCACCTTCAAAATAATAAACTTTGAATTAAATATTATTGAACCTAAAAAGTTTTAAACGATCTATCCGTCCGTGCTCATTTAATCCTTGCCATTTATTACAAAGTTCCCTAACATTTATCGAATAAAAATAGCAAAATTAAGAGTGATAAGGATACTTTATATTTTTTATGACTATCCCAACCTATTCGTACTTCACATAAATCATATTACTTTTACCGCACTGCACCGCAGTGAGCATATATTTCGTACTCATGAGGTACGAGTACGAAGATTTTTTTTACTTTGTTTTGCTTATGAAAATTCTTCAAAAACTTTTCTTTCAGATTCAGATGCAATGCAATTCTTAAATTTTATGCATTTTTTTTTTGATAAATTAGGTACTAAACTGTACCACATTTATACTTTCGTAAGGGATTCCCTTGACTCTTGACTTTGAGATGGAGGCATTTCGCTTTTCATATTTCTCATCATCTGAATCTGAATATGAGTATCCTTCGAATAATATTGTTTGCAAAAAATTAAAACGATTATGAAAAAAGTAAACATTGCAATGATACTGTAATCTAAACCGTGTAAAACCTTCCCCAAATATGGAATCATTTTCTATTCCTAATTCCCATGCATCCGACCTGCCTCCTTTTATATACCTACAGTTCAGTTGGAATGGAATATTTTTTTATATTATGGACGTGAAACAGTAAGGACTGATTTTCGAATGTCAGTCTTCCGCCTCTGTCTAGAAAGAACTGCAAAAATTAAGAAATAGCTTCGATCACGTCATGAGAAATAGGCACAAATTGGCCAACCCTTAACACAAAAGTGAAGTAAAGTTTTATTTTAAACTACTTTCAAAATCTTAGGTATCTTCAGCTACGCTTCTATAACCGTTATGACGGCTTTAGCATTTCAAACACGTAAACTCAATTGCCTTAGTTTAGTTTTGCGAATGCACTGTGCAATACAGTACCAGTACAATTATCACTTAAAACTCTTCATTTCATTCATTAGCAAAGACTATGAATGTTAGTGGATTGGATTAACAATATGAAAATCAGCTCGGCTTTAATGTGAAAACGAGTGAGCTCGCTCAAATAAAGCTCACACAAACTTTACTTTACGATGATATGATGATGATGATAATAAAAACCCCCACGCAAAAAAAAATGTGCAGAGTAAACAGTACTAACAGTAGCAAATTAAAATACATGAAGTTTTCGAAAAAAATGATCCTGTTTGGGTTTTCTACATCATCTTATAAAAAACTGTGAGGAAAGAAAGTTTTTCTGATTCACTAGCACAAGCACAAACAAACTTCTCAAAAACTTCAATCATTTTTTTTGTTAGCTTCCACTTCAAATATCCTATGCTTTGTTTGTTTAAACTTAAACCGATGTAAGTAAGTAAATAAAAACGAAAGGAAATCAAGAAGCTACTTATTTTTTTTAAATAGTGTTTATTTAAGTACTTACCTTTTTTATATCCGCGATATTTCCCATCAACATTGTTTCGTATGCAGAATTTCATACAAAATCTTGGTAAGAAGATGATCATTTATTTCGTTTTTGATCCAGAAAAAAATTCCTAAGGATTCTTTTCATTCATTCCTTCTCACAATAATTGTGTCAAAGCATTAGGTAAATTAACACGAGAGGCTTAAATAATTAGCACAAATTAAATCGGATTACGTTCCCATCCTTAATAGAAAAGATATTTGCAGAAGAAAATTGTTTGGCTTGACATAAATCACTTTTTAGGAAAAACCAATGCAAACTATTTTCACAGAAACGCAATTTTTTATTTTTATAAAGTCAGTCCGTGATTAACACCATCGAAAACTTAAATTCACAAAGTCTGTAATGTTATGATGACGTTTTTTATTTTGTCAAAAAAATAAATAGTTTGTAACCTCCTGACTTTGCACTCACAATTTGCATGAAAACTGATAAAAAAAGCACAAAACGAGAAGCACAATTGCACCGCAAAGTAAAGTTAATAGCGCGTTGAAAAAGCCCAGAGTTTTTGACAATGACAGAGCTTCCTTCTTTCTGAAAAAAAGGGTTAAAGGCACTAAACACCATTCATTCAAGCCAATCCAATCCAATCCACTGCGACTTTGCTCGCTCACTCAAGTGAAGGAGACAAGAATAGATCAAGATTTTTGTTATGAAACGTTAAGTAACTTAATCTGATCCATGAAAAAAAGAAATATCTCTTTTGCGTGTTGTAAAGCAGGTTCCTTAAATTGATTGTGTTTGTAGTTGTAGTTTGTGTGGTTCATTCGTCCATGTCCGTTTTTTCACAATTGCACCGCAAAGTAAAGTTAATAGCGCGTTGAAAAAGCCCAGAGTTTTTGACAATGACAGAGCTTCCTTCTTTCTGAAAAAAAGGGTTAAAGCCACTGAACACCATTCATCCAAGCCAATCCAATCCAATCCAATCCACTGCGACTTTGCTCGCTCACTCAAGTGAAGGAGACAAGAATAGATCAAGATTTTGTTATGAAACGTTAAGTAACTTAATCTGATCCATGAAAAAAAAAGAAATATCTCTTTCGCGTGTTGTAAAGCAGGTTCCTTAAATTGATTGTGTTTGTAGTTGTAGTTTGTGTGGTTCATTCGTCCATGTCCGTTTTTTTGTGATATGAAACGCAGTTTGTCGTTGTATGCATAAGTACGAGTACTTAAAACTTATCTGTAATCAGGGTTTTTTTTGGTATCTCCACTAAAAAAAACACAGGTTTTAACATTAAAAGCTTAAAACTATGTGAGGTTTTAGCTTGATGATACGAAGGTCCTTCAGGGTCACACGAACAAACTTTGTTTTAGAGGACACACGAAATGCGACACTGAACGGAGATAATGCACTCAGGAAAAAACAAGATTCAAATGCAAGGTCTTCTCCTAGGCAAATGTACTTCCTTCCTTGCGGTTCCCTTTCAATTTTTAAAGGTCCAGTAGCGAACCAGAGCCCCTCTGGATTTTCCTGATTCATCACATCATCACGTTCATTCCACCTGGAAAAAGTCCCATGCAATGAATGATGCACTTTGTTGTCCAATTCACTTTCATGTAAAAATATGTGTACTTCCTTCGCTTCGTTTCGAACTTTTTTTTTGGTTCAAGTTGTGTTGCGGCTTTGGCCGTCTCCCAGCGTTTGTGTATGGTTGGATGGACAGCGAAAAGGATACTGACTTGGTGAATCAGTGAACAAGAAAACCAGTTGCCTAGATTATTGCCTTCTTTTAATTTCAGCTCTTTGGCTACGTAAGTATTTCTCTTCTCATTCGCAATTGCAATGTGGATAAAAAGGGTAAAGTTAAAAGCATTGTGTGTTTGTGTAGGTACTCCTCTCATGATAATCATGAAGGAACACACGCATTATTAGTAAGATTGCACATGCAATAATATCTCAACTCAGGAATAAGTATACTTCAACTCAACTGAAGTCTACGCGTTTTTTTTTCACATTTTGTAACAATATCAAAAAAATAAAATTGTTCATCATGAACATGAAGTGATGTTGATGATGAGGTTTTGTTTGAACATTGACTGCCCTGCTGTTTTCTGATGCTGTGAATTCACTTGTAAGAGTCATTAGTGTTTAGCAGATGTAAAAGATGACTGCGAGCAATTCGTGCAAAGCAAAAATTATACTGAAAAGATGCATCATCATCATCATAGCAACGTGATCATCAAGAAACATTTAATAATGCTAGACCTGCGTATGCATAATGAAAAAGGGCTCTTAAGTATTTTTGGGAGATTGTTCTCAAGCAATGGATGTAATGTAATGTAATGCAATGCAATATGCAAATGCAAAGAGGATGCATAATATTATACCTCTTTGAAGAAAAAAAAACCCAAGAAACAAAAATATATTCCTTCTGCAACAATGGACTGGGAAGAGGAGAAGCTTGAGAGAAATTAAATGGATGATGTGATGTGATTGTGGTGAGGTGTGATGAGGATTGCGTTGCATTTGCATTACAATAGCTGAAAAAAAATAATATTGAATTGTGTGCACTATTCACTGTTACCTCATGCTCTTAATACTAATTCATACCTTGGGAAAAAAATTTATGTAATTGATGCAAATGCTTTGTTGCACTTTAGATGCAAATCATTTGCATATTATCTATGCAGACTTGTCATAAGACGATGGACTTCTCTTTGAAATATCTACAGGTTCAAATTAAGATGCGCATTACTCCTGTGGTGTGGCGTGGCTTGAAGTGGACAACTCAATCCGACTCAACTAGTGTTACCACATCTCCAGGAGCCGCTTCTGGGGTAACGTGAGCAATTTTTTTTTGTCAAAGTCGAAAGCTGTTTGGTACGTAGACTTCTTTATAAATAGAATTATTTGGAGGGGAGGTTATTCCAATTACGCATTTCGTAACGCCATCATGATNTTTCTACAGGTTCAAATTAAGATGCGCATTACTCCTGTGGTGTGGCGTGGCTTGAAGTGGACAACTCAATCCGACTCAACAAGTGTTACCACATCTCCAGGAGCCGCTTCTGGGGTAACGTGAACATTTTTTTTTCAAAGTCGAAAGCTGTTTGGTACGTAGACTTCACTATAAATAGAATTATTGTAAGGGGAGGTTATTCCAATTACGCATTTCGTAACGCCATCATGATTGGGACACCTTTGAAATACGAATTCAATGGCTTCTTTGACAAAGTCAACGTACAATGACAAAATGTCATTTCTGCAAACATAGTTTGTCTTTATTGCTGTTCTTGGTTAGTCAATCGAATCGGGCCAATTGAAATTTGAAGATTGATAATATTGGAATGCAGCTTTTTGAGACATGAAGAATTTGACCATGATTTCAGAATTTCATTGGCACCTCATCATTTTTTGCAGCAACAGACCAGCCACTGCGTAGAAAGAAGATGACCGAATGAATTGAATAGGATGCAATCGCATTAATAAGCAGAAATGAATTACTCGTGCCGTGCTGTTTTTCATATTTATGCTCTGATTGTTTAATTGTTGAATTCCTTCACGTTATGGCACACTCATTAGAAAAATAAGTCTTCTTATTCGTCATCATATCATAAACAACAGCATTCCTCCGCTACTGTTTGTCATTCATTTCAGTTTTTATTGTTATTACCCAATTGTTACAACTGAACATTATATCATTCATTTTCATTCCATTTGCAACAATCCCAGGTCTTGTTAGAGTTGGGACAAGAAATATGAAAAAAAGATGAGCAGTACAAAGGAAAAAGTGAACGAGTATGACAATAATAAAAAAAGTGAAGATGATTATGATGGATGATTGGAGATGAGGACGCATCTCATCACCAATTATTATTGCTTCAGAACCGACCACCATTCATTCAAAAGAAAAGAAGAAATTGTGTTATTGGTTTCATTCCAATTGCAATACACATGTGCTCATCAATGTTCTATTTTATTGCTTTTCATTGTCAAAAGTTAAAAGGGATTGGGGGACTCTGAGCTTCTTCAGAAAAAAAATAGAATTTTGAGGGTGTTAATTGTGACGCTCTATAACAAAGTTGTCCGTGTCCGTGGATAGTATGACAGCTTCTTTACCTCGTTAAAAAGTAATATTATATCTTTGTTTTAGGAGATTCTGTCCAATTCATAAAAAAATATTTTTATGATTTTTGTTGTCCCACTCGTAAACATTAACTTGGCTTGGAATGTTAATCAGCTCGGCAAAATATTTACGCAGGTTTTGGTCGTTTGAGATGGCAAATGACAGAATCTTCAGTGGAATAAACTGACTCTTGGCCAAGAAGACGCATTCCAATACTTTCCCCTTCAAAAATATTTATGTAATCCAATAAGAGTTTATGGGATTCGCACAAGGAACTCAATATGATTTAGACAAACTATTGGGCAATGATGGCAATGAAGAACTTTGTGCATTTTCTATTCGCAATTTTTTTAGTGTTTTCTGCAACGCATTTTTGATTACGTCCATACACATTTTTGAAGAGATAAGGGGTCCCGATAATTTCCCATAATTCTTATGAATTATCCTCCTAGATTATAAAGCTCCCAGTGAGATTTAGGACTGGATACGCTACAGGCAGTTGGAAATTGTGTAAGTTGCATAATGATTTTTCGAAGAATTCAAAAAAACACCCTTCACATCGCATCGTATCAGTGATAGACTGATTGGTATACACACAGGCTGTGTGTGTTGTTGATAATCTGATGTGATGTGATGTGATGCGATCCTATCTCAATAGCTCAATTATATTAGCCCCTATTACGATTCATTTGGTGCACAAAAGAACCTAAAATTACGGCCTTATCTCTAATCTTAATGATTAAGACGATTCTACCGAAATAAAAAAATATAGCCAAACTCAAACTCAATTTTCTTTTCCTTTTGTCCCATTTGAAAACATATTGCAATCCATTTTAAAATAGCTCATTTTTCTTCGACAACTCAATTTCTTAAAGGATTAACATTAACGGCTCCCTCAGAAATTTATTGCGACGATCGCGATCGGCCATCTGATCTGATCTCTCAAAACCACTGCTGTAAAAGTTATTCTTTACATTACTCACACAATTGCAATTGGAATCGTAATCATGGCATTATTCTTTTGTATTACCCTAATTTCTTGTCCTAATGTGACTATAAATAAAAGCGATGCCGAACCATACATGGAACTATGGAATGGAGCAATTCGAGTTTTTTTTGAAACTCATGAGTCATAGTCATGAGCATACTTTGACTATTTATCTTTTCCCAATTTAGGTACCTTAAATATGACGTTGTTTTTATGTTCGTGTTCCTGTGCGTGAGATATTGCGTGTTCGATGTAGCTTACCTACATCATCGCATCGTCTTTCTCCCTCCTTTTTTCAAAATAAGAAGATGAAGTTAGCCAAATTATAGTGGCAATAATAAGGACGATGATAATCCTTTTTGAAGAAAAAATGTGATTTGTAAGATTACTTTGTTATCTGAAACCCATACGAATAAATCAATACCCACATGCCTTACCATAATACATAAGTTACATACCTAACTAAATCGACTTGGGATGCCAGAACAGCTACCGTTGCTATTCATAATTTATTTGAATCGTGAAGGGGAAAAAATGCGTAGAAAAAGTATTTCACAAAACGGACTGGCTACATGCCATGCTCCATAAATAAAACGCTTAGTTTTAAAGTTGTCGAGATTCTTTCCAAAAATACGTAATTAATTTAAAATGACCACATAACTTGGGAATATGTAGCTTGAGGAATTAAAAAAGATTACGCAAAGCACGTTGTTTTTGTTTTGTGAATAAATTGTCGAATCATGATATAGTTATTGCGTATCACATTGAACTTTTATCCCACAGGTGAGTAGTGAGCTTTTCATGTCATGTCATGCCTTAAAATGTGCTTTGTTTTGCTCAAAGCAGGGCCTTTGTTTTTTCTGATCCCTCACGTGTGTGGTGTGTGTTCATCATATTTTAAGGACTACTGTGTAAAATAAAAGTAGGATACGAGATATATTTTTTTCTACAAAAAAATGCAATTTGTTCGACAACATATCATCTTTCAAATGATTACTTCATTTCCATTCATGGCTCCTGATCGAAAAGAGATAATTTTTTGAAGAAATAATACTAAAAATTACAATATGACAATGCCATCTTCGTTATCGCCACTAATCTTTTGAGCTATACGCTAATGAAGATATTTTCATGCTCATGTCAAAACGTTAAAGAAATTAAAGAAAACCAGTCATGAATTTGGGATTCGTTCATTGCATTGGTTTCGTGACAAGGTTCACTGGTTCACATGAGGAAATGAGTCGAGTTGATTTTGATTTTCAGTTTTCATGACATAAGTAATTTGCGATGGATGATTTCTTTTTTACATTTTAAAAAAGCATAACGTAAAAAATACATGAAGAATAAGAATAATAGACGATTAAGAATTGGGTGGCGGAATAAATAGGTAAATATTGATAACGTTCCCGACAAACAAGACCCATTTTTTTGAAGGGTCATGCCATATTTAGGCACGACCGGGCATGATTTACAATTCCAGAAATAAAACAAAACAAAGTCTGTCATCTTTAAAAAAGCCTTAACGTGATTTTTTATTGCGTTCACTTCATACGCGTCGGTTTTAATTCAAATTCAAAATAGAAACTTACCAATTTTCATGAAGACTGAAAAGATGACAACATTAACAACCGACACCGACGGCCGATTATGCCAAGCCGTGATCTGGGTAGACCTGCATTATGATTATTATTTAGTCAAAATGAATTTTTAAATGAAAGTGAAGTTGAAGTGTTGTTATTTCGTGCTTGCTTCATTTCATTACGTGTATCATGTACGTTTTTTATCGGTGTCATTTATTTTTTACAAGATTAATGTATTCTGAGGAGAATGCATAACCGTGGTCGTGCTCAGCATGAATAATTTATCGATGAGGGAATAGGTACACACTCCGTCTAATTATATTTCCCTTAAGCCTACAATGATCCAATGTGTTGTGGGGTGCCAGAGGGAGAAAATCAAAGTAATTAATTCGTGGTGCAACACTGCAATCACGTTGCACAATCAAGTTGCATTTTGTAATCAAAATATGAAAAAATATCCCATTTGGCTGTCCTTGAAAAAAATCTATTCCAAAGTTAGAGTAGTATGAAATTTTCCAGAGAAATTTTCAGGCTCACATACACACTCATCATTAGATCAAGAGAAAGAAAACTTTGTATTTAGGTATGGATACTCACTTAGCAAGGACAAGGCCATTCATTTATCCTAATGAAGTCAGAAATATCAAATTATTTAAATTACTTCCGGATTTCTCTCACGCGTTACAGTAATGATTTCATTTATCTCGAAAATATAAAAATTATGTAATTACTCTTCCTTACTCATTATCATTGGTCGTGTGTGTGTGTGGCCACATTTTCCGTCAAACAAATTTATAAAACGCCAGATGAAATTAAAATTTTTCATTGTTTCTTCAACCCTATACGCCATACATAGTTCAACATGAATTCTGTACGTAAGGACTGGATTAAGTAGAACTTATAAATTTCAAATGTAATTTATTGAATTGTATTTTTTCAGCACATTCTCGGATTTTTATTACTGGTCAGTGCGGTTTTCGCTGACATTGCTCCGGTTGAAGAACAACCGATTCAGAATCAGAATGTTTCCTCTACCACGAATGAAACTGAAAGAAATGTAACAACGACAGTTCCTCCTACAATCCTGAACGCAACTGAATCTAAAACCTCCAGTGTAAATTCAACCGAGAGAAATGCGAAATTCTTAGGCCTGGACATAGCGCTAGGTCTCACACCGCCGTACCCCTACCCCGGGGTTCTCACAAATCCTTTGTGTTATCCTCCATATGGTGTAGGCTACCCCCTGTTGAATTGTGGTTATAGTTCAACATGAATTCTGTACGTAAGGACTGGATTAAGTAGAACTTATAAATTTCAAATGTAATTTATTGAATTGTATATTTTCAGCAAATTCTCGGATTTTTATTACTGGTCAGTGCGGTTTTCGCTGACTTTGTTCCTGTTGAAGAACAACCGATTCAGAAGCAGAATGTTTCCTCCACCACAAATGAAAATGAAAGAAATATAACAACGACAGTTCCTCCCACAACCCTGAACGCAACTGAATCTAAAACCTCCAGTGTAAATACAACCGAGAGAAATCCAAAATTCCTAGGCCTGGACATAGCTCTAGGTCTCACACCCCCGTACCCCTACCCCGGGGTCCTCACAAATCCTTTGTGTTATCCTCCATATGGTGTAGGCTACCCCCTGTTGAATTGTGGTGCACCATACTGGGGCTAGCTAATACCTACACGAACGAACTTGACAATTAACTTTTCCATCTTAAAATAATAATCGATCTGCACGAAAAACAAATAAAATGAAGCTGACAAGTGACATTTTTCTATTTCATCAAATCCAAACCAACAATGCTCAATTTTTATTGCATATCATATCACGTCGTTCCCATAATTTTTCCTTATGTCTTTTATGAGAGTCATGAATGAGTATCGTCTCGTCACGACGATAATCATCTAGAAATCTTGAGACATTATGATTCATTCACATTTTGCATACATCCACTTATCATCACAGTTGCAGTTATTTCTATTCTGTCATCCGTATCCTTGTCCTGATAATTTTTTTTTCATTCGTTCGTCATTCATGTCATTTCCACACTATCATTCATTCATTCAATGAATGAATTCATTTTCATTATCAATATCAAAAAATCAAATATTAGCATTTTCAAACAATTCGCGAAAGTGAAAAGGTGACATTGTTTAATTGGAAAAAAATCTAGAATAAATGTATTTTTTGTGAGTGAGAATGAACCTGACAATGACAAACAAACAAAAAAAGCAACAAGAGGAATTGAATTGAATGAATTGTTCGACTCTTTCAGTTCGACATTCTACAAGACAGTTGACGTTGACATAATGTAATTACATGAACTACAATTTACATAGCATGGATGTAATTTAAACAAGGTAGGTTCTAAGGACTCCTATTGCGTGTCAAAGGGCTACAAAAGTCATTCTGATTTTGATCACCAATTTTATAAAAAAATGTCTTCAGCCGGAATTCTGAAGTACCTGATCGCACAGAAAAAAAGGTAGACATTTACCGTATTTCCTCTATTTATCGCCCCGGCGGAATTTTCAAATTTCGACCCTGAAAACCCGGCGTTAATTAGAGGCAGGCGATAATTAGAGACCTGGCGGAAATTGAAATCCGTCAATGCCAAGTATTTTTATTAAAGGGCATTTGAAAGTTTAGTGTTCAAAAACGAAAAATTATCCTATTTTCGTAGAAAGATTTCATTGTTTTATCTTGAGGAAACAAGAAACTACACGTTTTTGGGTAGCATTCGACTTATTTCTCACAAAAGTAAAATTTTAAAACGTTTTCACGTTGTTTACAACTCAAACTAACTTGCTATGTAGGTGAACTACTTTCATTCTCAACTTTTTATCAATGTCATGTATCAGCTGCAGTGTATAGAAAGACATCCGGCAATAATTTGGGACCCGGCGGTAATTAGAGACCCGGCGGAATTTTCAAATCCGCCTCCGAAAACCCGGCGTTAATTAGAGGCCGGCGATAACTAGATACCCGGCGTTAAATAGAGGAAATACGGTAGTCATGCATTCAATTTCAGTGAAGAAGCTTACAAAAAAAATAAAGACTAGAATAAAATATACATAAAATTATGGAAGGGATATATATGGAAGAAGCAAGGAAGTATTTTTTTTTACCATGTCCATATTGTCCATGTGTAGGGCAATGTGTAATATGACATTCCATTACAATGTAATATACGACTAGACTAGGCAGACACATGGATATACAGAACAAAAAAAAAAAAAATATCTCCATCACACATAATCGTAATCTGAGGAGAGGATTACGCATCTAGAATTTAGCTTCTAGAAAAAGGGCCTATTTTAGTCCTCTTAAAATTTTAATGACGGTCCTTAAGAAATTTTTTAGAATTTGGAGTAATTGAACTCACTTGTGGTCTAGACTCTGGACCGAGCAGGGCTCGTCTCAACTCAACTGTGATTTGATAAATATAAACCGGCTGATATTTTAAATTATTTCGTGAGTTTTTTTGTGAAGTTCTCATCGATTCACCGGGATAATTCCAGCACATTTTAAAAAGGTAAAGCGCATTTATTTTTTTAAACTGATTTATTTTGAGGATTTCAAACCCAGACAAAGTCAATCCCCTTTTTACAAATTCTTGCACACAGCGTCATCATCATCATATTTTTTTTCTCTTGGGATACAAAAGAATTTGTTGTAGATCTCATTCATGAGCCAAAAACCAGCTGCATCAGTGAAAAAAAATGGCAAAGGTTTTAGTTTTGTCTTCTTGTCATATGCACATGAAACCGACCGGAGGAGAAGGAGGAAAGACTAGACGAGTCGCTTATAATCCCTATAATTTTTTTCTATAATAATGAGTATTCATAATGGCATAGTTAATGCATATAAAACTATCACTATCATATCATATTATTTCATTTAAAGTCAACGACCTTCTTTTTTTTGGTTTTTTTCTATAATAATGAGTATTCATAATGGCATAGTTAATGCATATAAAACTATCACTATCATATCATATTATTTCATTTAAAGTCAACGACCTTCTTTTTTGGCTAGCTCTCCGGACTTTTGCATTCACACAATAAAAACCGGAATCAGTAGTAAAGTAAAGGACAAGGATTTTGAGAGTTCATAATAATTTTAAAATCATTTTTGAAACAATAGGGAAACATCCGTGTTTTGTTCGTCTCTTAAGTTTTGACAAGAAAAAAGCCGGTGTCCAGTCAAAACATATTATTTTAAGAGTTTTTAATTTTTTATTTGATTGTTTGAGTGAAGCTATGCTGTAACAAATTGCGATTAGGTAAGTGTTCTTGACTTGAGTTTGAGTTTACGGTTATCATTTTATACTTATAACACATCCTCGGTTAGATAATTTTCCCGTAAAAAATATGTTACAGTTACAATTATATCTAAAAGTATTTTTTATTCCTTGGTTTATGAGTACATGAAAATTTCTCGTAAAAGTGTGGTGCGTTTTGAATCAGAGAACTATTAATGGAATAATATACGGTTTTTAATTTGTGATGAAATCTTTTCTCCAGACGAGGAAAAAACTGATATTTTATCCATTCGTATTTGCATAATAGTAATAGTAATACATCCACGTGGTTTGTCATAAAGAAAAGATAAAGAATAAAATGTGAATTATTCACGTATGTCTGGTTCACTCATTACCATTTACCCACTTATTAACCCTTGACTTTTGGACTTTGTCAAGAAGATTCGTCTGATTTATATTTGATTCGATAAATGGTTGTTCACCAGTCCAGGCCAGACCAGACTACTCCATACATTTGCATTTGTTATCGTTATCACAATGACATGACAGTTGCGATTGTGAATCCAAGTGGCAGACGCATTTTGTAAATAAAAGGCCACATTCATGGTTTATTTGTTGTTTTTAAAGAAAATTTTAGAATTGAACACGTTGCTTAACCTTAAGGTGATGATGTGATAATTACGAGGTCCGGGTGCAAGATGAGACTACTTAGATCATATTTTCGGCAATAAAATATTGCTGGCTGGCGCCAATTTGCATAAGAATTTAATGACATTCCATTCCAGGCATTCTTATAACATGAAAGCTTTAGAAAAGCTTGCAAAATATCTTTTCTGTCCTACATGCAATTTTTCGTAGTTCAAATAAAACAGGAAATACTTAATTTTCTATGATTGAAAATTAAAATGAGCATTTTATATGAACATGAAGCAATTGAAAATTGCAGTTTTAATGATTGAAATGGCACAAAGAATTTATTATGAGGATAAACTCATTCCATGAGCAATGAATGTAAATATTTTGGTGGAGAATACAATGGTCATATAGCCGGTCACAATTACAAGTTAACTGTGTTGTCGTGTCGTGTCTGACCGGCATGAAACGTCATAAATAAACGACATCACTTCAATTCATGTTATCCAGATTGCGTTTCAATTTCAGTGGAGATGAAGTCATGCAAATACGCAAGTCCAAAACTTGGTATAATGGTCGGGTGATGGTGACTTGTGAGTCCAGGATTACTTCAGCCGATATTCTGAAAAATCCGTTATGCCAATATAAAGAGCTTTAACTGAATATGCTGACGGAATGCATATAAGGGAAACCACAACCGCAATCTGTCTTCTCTTAATAGCTACATATAATATTCACTCGCTCTTCATCACATCACATTTCGTGATGGCATTTCGTGGGATCAGTCATTTACCCAAAAACCCATTACAAATTTTTATACGAAAACATAAACATAAAGCCGAACTATTTTTGGATATGTTCAAGTCCAGACTAGACTAGACTATGGCTCTGGTTCTGACTATGACTGTGTTTCTCTTTCTCAATTAACCAGTCGCAGTCGAACGGAAGGAGCAATGCAAAATGCAATGCTTAAGTATGCTCACGGTAACACTTTCGAGATTGCATAGGAATTGTGAGTTGAGGTTTTAAGCGTTATCCCAATTATTTTGTCATTGCCTTCTCTCATTCACTCTGGATGTATTCGTTTTGATTGATCAATCACGTCAGATAATTATCTGGACTGGAATTGCGCAAAGGCTTTTATGAGAATTCGCATTCATTCTCATGTCCTGTCAGTCATAACAAAAACGAATTGCCTCATTTCAGGATTCAGTCCATATCCTCCATTCATGGAGATGAGACTAAAGTACAGTTTTATCATCTCGTTCGTTCAGTGACAGATTCAAAGTCACGTGAATGTATTGTAAATCCTTGAGAAATTCTAAAAACGAGTCCTTCAAAATAATACATAATTTAATCTTATTTTTTTCAGATAAAATTTAAGGTTGTGAATTCCATCCCATTGCTAGTGGGATTGTAATTGGAAGCACTGTTCTGTTCTGGTCGTAAAATAATGATCTCATAAGAAACTTTTTGAGGAGAAAAGCAGTTTTCCAAACCAAAATTTTTAAGAAAGTGATCCTCTGGATTCGCCGCAACAGTTATTTTCCGTTTACAATAAGACGTCAATCCAGAGCCATAAAAATGACTGATAACGGAACACCAGGAGCGGAAGGAAGCATTTTCACTATTTACACCGCAGCTACTTCCCTTGCAATGTTGGCAGCTTATTATGTTTTTAATGTTGCTCAGGTAAGAAGACAATTCAAGTATGGGGTAATGTAAGAATTAGGGACAGGAAGTTCACAGAATATTCAATGAAGTTTTTGTTTGACTTTCCAGAAACCAAAGATTTTTACTGGAAACATTATACTCCAAAAGTTTCTGGATGAACACATGCCTAGTCTGAAAGAAAAGTATTGGCCATCCTGGTACTCATGGTGACTGATAACGGAACACCAGGAGCGGAAGGAAGCATTTTCACTATTTACACCGCAGCTACTTCCCTTGCAATGTTGGCAGCTTATTATGTTTTTAATGTTGCTCAGGTAAGAAGACTATTTAAGTATGGGGTAATGTAATAATTATGGACAGCGGAAGTTCAATGAAGTTTTTGTTTCACTTTCCAGAAACCAAAGATTTTTACTGGAAACATTATACTCCAAAAGTTTCTGGATGAACACATGCCTAGTCTGAAAGAAAAGTATTGGCCATCCTGGTACTCATGGGAAGGTCGCTTGCAAAGCGCTTTAGGTCTCAATTTGCGAATTTCAAGTAAGGAGAAATTGCCATACAGAAGACAAATTTTGGAATTGAAGGATGGAGGACAACTCGCCGTTGATTTCCTGGGGGAAGAAGAGAATGCAAATATTGTGGATGATGAAAAGTACTTGACTTTAATCGACGCAAAATTTCATTTTGTAGTTTGAGAACTCTTTCAAATTTTTTATGAAACCTTTCATTTGAAAAGGCTGTTGGTGTTTTTGCTACCCGGCCTGACTTCATCATCGAACACATCTTACGTGAAGACATTAGCAATGTCTATTGTCCGCGCTGGTGCTATTGTCGCTGTACTAAACAATCGGGGACTTGGTGGTGTCCCTCTAAAGACTCCCAGAACATATTGTGCGGCGAATCATGAAGATGTCCGAGAAGTCATTGCACATCTGAAGAAAAACTTTCCAAACCACAAAATGATTGCGATTGGTGCTTCCCTGGGCGGGTGAGCCTAACCTTTTTCTCTAAAACATGGAAATAATTTTTGTGTGTGCAGGAATTCATGACGATTCAATTAATTAATTTATTTCATTTACAAAGGATGACAATTGGTCGGTACCTGATTAATCATCCGGAAGAAGCGAAGCAAAACTTTCTTGCTGCAATGGTCATCTCGATTTGTTGGGATCCAATG
>JAHZMX010001403.1:0-52398 GCA_027743895.1 Seira musarum | reverse complement strand
AAAACGACTTTATTTGTTTTCCACTTCAGTCCAAAGGCCCCAGACTGGTCTAGGTTTTGGAAAGTTGGTCGGAAAATTTAGTAGACTTCTTCTTCTTCTTTGGGAGAGGATATGGAAGGAGGTGAAGAGGTTACAGACGTCAATGCCGTCTTTCGCAGCCAAGCTTTATAACTCACGCTTAATGGGTACAAAAAAAAACAGAAGATAATTTTATCAGATTATCATCCATTTTGTGCGCATCTACTCCAAGCGAAGCCACAGTGTTGCAGAAATATGATCTATATCGATCATTCCCGAAGGATCTGCTGTGCTCAATAATAACAATTATTATTTTTTATTCTGTCAGGAGAAACAATTTATAATGCTTCTTTACTTACTTGCATGTGTGGGTTTAGTTAGATAGTGGTGCGGTGGCACACAAAAAACTCTTGTTTCCCAGATTTAAGTCGGACCAGGCAAGATAAAGGATGTAATGTAGGACTCTTTAATAAATTTTCGTGGTCTATTTTCGCACGAAACGCAAACGCACTCTTTATACAAAATTGTTTCCCATTCATTTGTTCATTCATTCAAAAGTTTTCCCTATAGTACAATATAAGACATTCTCATTTTCTAAAGTCAAAATAATAAAATGGAATAGAGATAGCGCCATTAAAAGCAATTAATTCATTTTTAGTAAGACAGCAGCACGAATATAGAACTACTAGTAGTTGTAGTAGATCTTCATTTTCTTTTTTTGAAGCACCCACAAAGATTCACAATAGCTTTCATGAATGAGTGTAGTAGTAATGTATGTCGTGTGTGTGGTAAGGTCATTAGCACGCCATAACTCCACCAATCCAATTCAGTTCTTATTTTCCCTTGGCGAAGACTGTGAGTGAAAATGACCTAATTTCTCTTGAACCGACCGCAACACCGATTGCATTATTATTAATATTATAAATTGAGAGTTGGAGGAACACACACTTACTATATGACTCACTGACACAAACAAACGGAGTGCAATGCGTTCACACATCCTCTATCATGAAGGCATTAATTCATTTTTTCTGCAATAATAGAGTCATAAATACATAGATATATCTTCCCTTTTTCTGTGATTAATTTCCTAAACGTCAAGATTTTCTTAGATTTCTTTATAAATACATATTACATTAGATAAGTTATAGTGGATATGGTTTATGTTTTTCTTTGGATGAGATGCGTTTGAATGAAAAAAAGAAAACTTTTTTTTTGAAGTATCATCTTTGGTCTCATCATTATTTACAGGAAGATAGAGATATACATATACATATTCGGGACACACTTTCTCTGGGCCTTGCCTGAGAGGGACACACTCTCGAGTCATGATTTTATTATATGGAGCACTCCAAAACTTGGAGGAGTAAATATGTACAAGAATCGAAAAGTGTGAAGAGGCTAAAGGATGACGATGGCCCTAGAGAAGGGAAAAATAGATCTCGTTTGTTTTCTCTTCTTCTTCTCCTTTTCTAAAAAACTCACTGGCATGGTAGTAACAGTAGTAGTAGTAGTAGTACTTTTGTTTGTATACGTGGGTCACGTAGACTTAGATGAACGGTTGATTACATTCCTATTTAGATACAGAGAGGAGGAGTAAAAGGAGCAGCAGGAGAGCAGGAAAACTTTGTAATTAATTATGGGCCGAAAAATTAAAACTAATATGGAGAAGGATTCATTAAAAATTTTGCTCAGGAGAAGAAGGACGACGACTCTTCCACTCGAGTGAAAATGAAGATGAGAAGAAAGGTTGCTGTAGTTGTGGTAAATAACAAGAGCATCCTTCCCATTCCCATTGTTACTTTTACTGTTACTGGGGCACTACTACTAGAAGAGGAGGAGGACGCTGCTGAAGCGGAGGAAGAGGCGGCTACGGACGTTGCACCAGCAGATGAACCATCCGATTTCCTCCGCTGGATTGCTGCCATTTTGTCTCCTTTACAAAGGAAACAAATGAAATGGAAGAGAAAACCATAATATTCCATTCCACATCATTGACTCGATTGTCATTTATATTTTTTTCAACAGAGAATTGCAACAGAATATTAAGGTTTCACGTTACCCCGTAACCTACCTTGCGAAATGTAGACAAGCGTAGATGCTGGCTCAGCGTTTGCAGTTTCGCAGGTATAGTTGCCCGAGTCGGTCACCTGAGCATTCTAAAAATCAAAGAATAATCAGAACATTGATTTAAAATGTACTGTGCCGTAAATTGACCGAATATTTTAACGATTCTTTTTCTGTTTTACCTCGATTATCAGCCTTGATTGTGTTTTGCTTCCAGTCTCCGTTTTGATTGAGATCTCTCTTTTGCTCTCAAAGTTGATCATTCGATCGTTATGATACCAGAATATAAACTCGGGTGGCTTTGGACTCTGCAAAAAGAGATTTAGAATTCCCAAAAGGCATGAAAATATGTACCTATTACACAATGCATATCTCTTCTCCTCATCTTTCCATACTAATCCCCTCCACTTTCACCAAAATTCTAGGAAAAAGTGTGTCACCGGAACAAACAAAGAAAATGTGAGAATACGAATGTATTCGTACATTCAATACACATCCGGGGATATTTATGTACCTACTTGCCTTAAAAAACACCAAAAGCCAGTACCTACTCCACTACACTTGAACAAAAAAAGGCTGAAGGAACACAAAAACATGCGATTTTAATGTTATGCCATTCATGCACAGACGGAGACATAACGTTACATGACGGAACTTTTTTTTACTCCAGACCAACATGAGAATCTTCCATGCATTCTTAATATCAACTTTCAGCATCACTTTCTCCAGCGAACCGAACTGAACCATGTGGCATAGCGATGCGATGTGATGGCGATGCAATACCATCATCATTTCAAACAACAAACTAAAAAGGCAATGAGATAAGGGCAAAAAAACAAGTTGGTCATGAGTTGTGGTAGTAGTGAGGGGATGGGAGAGGGAAGAAGGGAGGGAGGACATAACCCATATTTCATTTTTTTCTAGCTGAGGAGAATACGTAAACTGCATAAAAATTAGATGCAGGTACACTGCTGCTCAACTAACTATCGTCCAAACTATGGTCCAGACATCCAACAAACAAACAGTTTTTCATTTTTCAACTGGAGAAAAAAAATCTTTTAAAATGGGAAATGACTTGTAAACCTAGTTTTTTTTATACGTATGTAGCATAGAACACATACTGAATAAAAAAGTAAGGCTCGACTTTGTACAGTCCTAAAGACAAGTAAATAGATTTCGCCCTTGAGTATTTCCCTCTTTTGCGGTTTTCTCTTTTGCTTCTTCCTTCTCAAGAGCCTCATAAGAAAGATACGTTACCCTCTTTAAATAAAATAGGATGTGCAAGTTAGCATTACCATTTCGGGACTATTGCACTCTAAAATGAAAAGGCCTTTCATTTGAATTGAAAAAGAAAAGACTTCAAAAACTGAAGTCTGCTGCTCAACTAACTATCGTCCAAACTATGGTCCAGACATCCAACAAACAAACAGTTTTTCATTTTTCAACTGGAGAAAAAAATCTTTTAAAATGGGAAATGACTTGAAAACCTAGTTTTTTTTTATACGTAGGTAGCATTACAACACATACTGAATAAAAAAAGTAAGGCTCGTCTTTGTTCAGTCCTAAAGACAAGTAAATAGATTTCGCCCTTGAGTATTTCCCCCTTTTGCGGTTTTCTCTTTTACTTCGTCCTTCTCAAGAGCCTCATAAGAAAGATACGTTACCCTCTTTAAATAAAATAGGATGTGCAAGTTAGCATTACCAGTTCGGGACTATTGCACTCTAAAATGAAAAGGCTTTTCATTTGAATTGATAAAGAAAAGACTTCAAAAAATGAAACGGAAGTAGAAAGGGGGGAGAAAAATAAGACGTCATTTCAGTTTCTCGGCACAGACGGATGATCCAATGAAAAATTGTTCAATGCAGTTCAATACATAGATATTTCCAAGAAAGTGCGTCGCAGTCACAACTCACAACATAATACCGATTATTGAAAACTTGTTTCTGTCTCACCTTTTCAACAATGCAGACAAGATTGATGGTACTCCCTTGCTGGATATGATACTCTCCATTTCCGAGTATAAACGCTTCAGGTACTACGACAAACATGTGGACAGCAAAGGAGCTGATCCCTTTGCCAGATGACACCTACATGAAAAAAAAATAATAAAAAAATGTACATATTTAGAGCAGAATTTGATTACGTTTTTGCCGTCCACGACATGATGTTGTTGATAGTTGTTGATGGTAATGCGCAAAATCAAGAAAGTTGTTTGTTATTCTTGAAATGTACACGGGTTTTTATGCTACACGCTTCTTTAAACCATTTTAATGATGTCACGTAGCAGTCTCAAAGCATTACATTGACCTCCACTCAAATCCTTCTCTATTCAATTCGATTCAACGTTTCACCTTTTTCCAAGGATTTTCCCATCAAGCAGAACCAGACGCCGACATGTGAAGCCACATCAAGAGCAACTGAACAGAACAAGAACAACCTTTTCCTCTCTGATCATTCTCAAACGTCTTCCGCTTCTCCTTCTTGTTTCGGAAGGAAAACTAATTAAAAGGGGAAGACGATTGACACAAGACAATTGTGAATGAAGCGTGAAAAAGTGCATTGTACCGATTCATCCAAGAAAGGATGAGCTAGGCCAGAGCAAGACTAGGAAAATGAATTAGCTTGTTCTGTCTCTGTCAACGTCAAGTTTTTCCCTCCCAACCAACCCAACGTCATCGTGATCATCGTCATCATCATCATGATCAACACTATGATCATTAACAGGGAAAACAGTGAAAATGACTCTCCGCTCCACTCTAGATTCTCCTTAATGTTCATAATCTCCTACTTAAACGGAGACTGGAGTGATTCGGAAAGTCAAGAGTGAATTTCATATTCATCAGGGAGTATTTTCTTCAGTGGTCCAACCAAACCAAACCAAACTAGTCCCCATCCCTATTTAAGTCTTGTGATTCAGATGACGCAATAGTAAAAGCTGAGAGGAGTATAAAGAAAATTGTTTACTTTTTCTCTGCAGCTACATTTTGAAGATCGGATTGTGTGAAAGCAGGATCAAGATGAAGGTCCATTTATCCAAGTCATCTTTTCATGTTAAGAAAAAAGAGTCGACAGGGGAAATTGCCTTTTGAATGGTTTCCTATAGGCCTGAAATAAGAAGACGAAGAAGAAAAGAAAGGGCACACACTCCAACCGAACACACAGCTAGAGCCAGAGCCACACAGCAGTTGGCATATTTCTCTTCTGAAAAAACTTTTCCCGAAAAAGGGGACGGAGGCTTTATTCAATGGAATAACAGTTTTCTCTCTGTTCCGCTCTTCCTTAAAGTGTTCGGGAAATATTTTTCCGGGGCAAAATAACGAAACTTTTTGCCTTTCAGGAGGAGGCAGCTTCTCAAACCCAACTCAATAGATTTCATTTCCAAGAAGAAGTACAGTAGTGTACAATAGTCAGACAAGAAGGAAGAAGGAGGGGGATTTCAAAACGATATGTGTCCTATTCTGCAGGTGAATACATGTGTGTGGGCACACACACACACAAAAAGGAAAACTTGGATTTTATTTCTAGATTTTCCTATGATGTCTTCCCATTTTCCTACATGTGGTCAGAGTTACCCAGTAAAAATGCATGAGGATGACATAAAAGCCAGGACCGCAAAAAATTCTTTGCGAGTTCAACTTTTGTTTGCTTTTTCCTCCTACACGTTCCGCAAAATAATAAGGGAGATACATTGAGAATATAATTAACGAGGACTTGTTGGCTTTTCTCATTACACCCAAGAACTCGAAGCATAAAGGAAGCTTTCCTCACAGACAGGAATCCCGTTTCTTTCGCTTTTATCTCTTAAATTTTTTTCCATGAAGGAACAATGGGATGCATTCCGCTTCCTGATTCAGAGAAAATCTTTTGAGGAATCCTACACTCACACCTGCACCTTTGGCTTTTCTCGGATTTGAAAAAATAAGAAAGCGGATAGATTATTTGATGACTTAATCCATCTCATTCCATCTCTACGTCAGAGTTGGCGTGGGTGCACTTCAAAAAATACTGACTGATGACAAAAGCAAGAAAAAATAATAAATATAAGTCCTTCCATTGGTTTCGTACAAAAAGATTTTTCATGAAAAAAAAACTGGGTCACCCGAGTTGAATGAAGCGGGGCTAGCACCTCAGCAACACTTCAGCATTGCAAGTGGTATACCAACCAACACCAACTTTCTAGATGAATAGGATTTTCAGCGGGGAAGAACTTGTCACCAAACACGTACCTATCTCGACTAAAAAAATATCTGTAGGTAGATGTAGCTTTTTGCTCATTGTCCTTGATCAAGATTGTTTGAAGTATCGACTTGAATGTAACAGTTTCTCTACAAACAAAAGTTAAAGATTTGAACCGTAACAAACCAATCAATCTAGTTCAGTTCAACCAACTTTCTATCTTGCTTTCCATTTTCTCGTATTTCCCCAGGCCATGCTGAAATGTAATAGTGATTGTATCAGGCTCCTACTTTTTTACCTTGTACAATTAAAGCTCATCACAGGAGATTAAAAAGTTTTATTTAAGCTTTTGGTAAATTATCTATGCTTCAAAAAGCGGAACCGAAAAAGCCAAGCCACTTTCTCTTTTTCCAAAATCCATCGAATTTTCCCACAGAAAAAAGTTAATTAAAGTATGTATATCAGCCCTTTTTGCTACATACGCTTAAATCCTGCAAAGAACTAAAGACTTTTAGACACGACTCAATAAACAAGGATTTTGCTCTTCTTCTTGTTCTGTGTCACGTGCGTTTCCCCAATAGTGCCTGATTGTCATCATGAAGGGAATTTTAGGAACGGACCACACTCCAAAACCAATCCTTTGCGCTTGAAGAACACAAGCTAATATGTAAATGAAAGGTATGCGACCAAAATCTCAACAGTTCTGTTCTGATCAAATCAACGAAGATAATCAAAAGGAGAAAATATTAAAGAGCTACTATAACAAAAATAACGTCAATTTTTCCCAATCTGATTGAATATCAAAGGAATTCTTCTATCGAGGCTGTTGACCTAGCTTCACACGGATGGCCAGTCAAGACTCTCAGAACTTGTGACGGTCAATGGCTATACTAGAATCACAATTCAATCCACACTCACGAAAGAAAGATAAATGAATGCATGAAAGGATGTTTTACTTTAGATTCCTTCTATCTAGCGGAAAAAAAATTCTGATGTCAAAGCTAAGTATGATGATGACGTTAGCTTTGGCTAACAAGGGAGCCAAAGCCAAAGGACGACCCGGACCCGACCATTCTTTTTTTTCCAGATCGAATAGAAAATCCCACTCGACTCCAATTCAACTCGTCATCATCAAAAAGCAAACATGTAGTCTTGTGACGGTCAATGGCTATACTAGAATCACAATTCAATCCACAATCACGAAAGAAAGATAAATGAATGCATGAAAGGATGTTTTACTTTAGATTCCATCTATCTAGCGGAAAAAAATTCTGATGTCAAAGCTAAGTATGATGATGACGTTAGCTTTGGCTAACAAGGGAACCAAAGCCAAAGGACGACCCGGACCCGACCATTCTTTTTTTTTCAGATAGAATAGAAAATCCCACTCGACTCCAATTCAACTCGTCATCATCAAAAAGCAAACATGTAGAAAAAGCCTTTCACAAGACTAAATTCTTTGCTTCATTAACCATCAACATAATATTACTCACGGTTAGGATGACTCTATAAAGTTCTACGGAGTACGTACGCAGCACTACGGATAATGTTTACGCATGGGGCATTGTGATACTTGATCTCAACCCACTCACTCTCTCACCTGGCATTCATAGGTACCATTGTCCCTCTTTTGTACAAATTTTATTTGGAGGGTGAATTCATCTGAGCCTTCCACATGGAGAATGTTGAAACGCTCGTCGTTTGTGTAGACTATCTTATCTACTGTGATGATGTGCATATCCCTCCGCCTTATCCATGATATCTGTGGAAATAGATAAAAATATTTGCATTACTTACATAAGTTATTGCGTAATACGTAACAGGAGGTGAGAGGTGGATTGTGAACCACAAAAGCAACGCCAGACTTAATGTTGGGCAATAAAATGTGTGTCATGAAGAAAGATTCCATTTTTTCCTAATTAAAGTCATCAAAAAAGTGTTTCATGGGAATCAGAGCAAATATTTAATTAATCTCAGCCTAATTAAGTATGCACTTTAATCTTGATCCCTTTGAGCTGAAGCTGAACTGTTTCAATTAAAACCACGCTTTGGCTACAAAGGAAGCCTTGGCCTCGCCTGATGGATAATTCTTTATTCCGTTTTTTTTGTCGAGTAAAAAAATAATTGCCAATAAAAGGGGAAATAATGGGCCATAAAAAGTGTCTGCATTGTGAATACAATATTCTGTGTAAGTAGGGATACTGTACGTACCGTCCTATTTCCCAAATTCTTGACAGTGCACTTAAGAAAAGCAGTGTCTCCTATTGGGACCGTGGTCGAGATGAAAGTGTTATTCTCAAACGGACTATCACCCAAGTCGGAAAAGTTCCCTGAAGTTGTATTGTTGTTATTTATTACACTGCTTGTCGTACTCGTTGAGCCGCTATTGCTGCCGGGGTGGTTAGAATTCAGAGACGATGATGAGCCAACGCCACCACTACTACCACTTCCACTGCTGTAACCTCCATATCCTCCGTAAGGGACGACTTTTGTTAGGGCAGAAGCCGAAGGGGCATTTTCTGATTGGACTTGGTTGATTCCTGCAACAAAACCAAAAAAAAATAATGTATATGCACTTGACTTTATGTTTATGAAAAAAACGGTATGTGTCATCGTCATCGCCGTTAAATAAGTACTATTCTATTCAGGTAGCATTTAGGAGTGAAGAAGCACTTCAATTCAAAGGGAATGAACGCATTCGCACTAAAAAAGGAATGAAGCTACTTTTGCTTCTTAAGAGCTTTCGCAACGGTCAAAAGGTCAAAACCCATAAAGTTTGAAGAGCTTCTAGCAATAGTCCAAGACCAGACCACAGACACTGTTTTTGTTGGCTTGGCTTGGACCCCTGTCTTTTTTTTACTATCACACCAGAGCCAGAACACTCGAGACTCTTTTAAAGCGAAAAATATGATATCATAAAAAACAAGTAAAGAGGAAAGAAAAGTGCTCCTCCTTCTGCTCCTCTATCGCTTAAAACGTAACCTTTTTCCATTAAATGCTCGTTGATTCGTTACACGGGGCAAAAAATTGTAAAAAAAATCTTCTTTTATCAAGCGCTCTGTATTTAACGTTTGAGTTGAGGATTCAGAAATTCAACGAGCCTTCACTGACAATGAGCATTACTCAAAGAACATTTAAGATGAAACCACATCACAAGAAGAAGGCGGTTGTGGTGGTTCTTTCCTCTAAAAAAAGGTTAGAAAATCGACATAAAAGTTATCGAGTGAAAACGACTTCATCCATTTCAACATAAGTTACACTTCCATCTCATCAAAAATGAGAGCAAGATTTCTTATACTCGTGTCCTTAAGAAAGACAATGAATTTGGTGGAGAGAAAAATAAGTAGGTTTTTTAAGGTTTTGGCATAAAAAGGAAAAGGTCAAGAGAGCGTGTCCTTCGTTTCCTGTTCTCTTCTCCTTCTCCAGCGGAGACAGGGAAATGAGTGAAAGACGAAGCTCCAGGCAATAACAGTACGTCATCTGAAGAAATAAACGAAACACATACAGCCATGCCATTCCAATGCTCTACCAACTTACAACAATGTATTTTATACTGTATGGTTGAGTGTTAGTGCGATGCATTGCCAAGAAAGTAAATTCACTGAGGTTGAAAAAAACCAAAGGCTTGAGTGCTCGCTCCTCCACTGGAATTGTATGGTGGGAGAGCACACGGCAAATCCTAGTTTCCTCAAGTCTTTCTTCTTGTGTTGGAAAGTTTAGTGGAAATGAAGCCAAGAAAATCTTAAATTATTATGTCTCATGTAAAGTGTGAGTATTCCTTCAAACCATACCATCCACTACATTCAACATCCCATCCATAAAAAAAAGAAGTTGTTCTTTTTTCTATGAAATTATTATTATTATGAACATTATAATTTTTTTGTCTCAATGTATATAGCGTAGAATTTTTATTGTCTTCTTTTTCTCCACTGCAAGTTCTTCGTAAATGACGAAAATAATAAAAGATTCTTTTATACTTCCTCCTTGTTTATTGTTTTCCTCCGACTTGACTTGAAGAAAGGAGAGGAGTGAGAGAAAATGGGGAAGTGGCGGAAGGAACATTATTGTGGAGACATGCATGCCATCATGGTGTACATAGCAGAAGAGAATGCATTATCTTTAGTGTTTTTTATATTCATGGAGAGAGAAAAGGCTATAGTAAAAGTAGTAGTGATGATGGGCAAGTTCGATTGAAGTGAAGTGGGAAATAAGCTGGGTTACTTGTTCGAGGACGTTTTCACAATTCACCATTCCCTTCGATTTGACCCGAACTGTCAGAGACAGAGAAAGCACTATCCTTCTTATTTATATGGTGGATTGAAAATTCGCACAGACAAAAAGAATGCGAATCCTATTTTTGGATGTAAAAGGAAGCATTTTCTCAGACTACTACTATTACTACAAAATGCTTTCCCCATCACCAAATTTTCGCCTTTCTGATCGCATACTTTTGTAGAGCAATGCACGATACTCATCATGGATGGAGGTACTTTTCAGTTTCATTCAGCTCCAATCGAACTTTTTTTTCCCCAGTCTGTCGCACTTATTATGATGTAAGGCAAGGCAAAGTCACGGGAGACTTCTCAGCCTTTTCCTCCCGCTTAATTCGTTTAACCCACTTTTTATTCCGAAGGAGGAGGAGAAGGGAGAGTGTCACTGTCGTTTTACCTTTTATTTCTTACGCAGCTCGTGAGCATGAGAATCATGATCATTTCCACCATCATCATCATCATCTCGATCACGCTCACGATCCTGTTGTACTGTCTACCCATTTTTTACAGCGAAATACTTTTAGTTAGCGCTAATCATTAAAAATGTTTTTGGATCCGTATCACATTGCAAATTAGAATTTAAAATGAAATCAGTACAAATTGCTCAAAGCAAGTTCCATATCATCGTACTCATACGCACCATCACCATCGATGCCTACGGGTAATGTCTATGTGGATGATGATAATGGTCTCGTTAAAATTTTCAAGGAACAGGAGTCACATGTAAAAGACGCACGAGGTAAGTATGCATAGGTAGTTCCTTCCATGAACATTTCCCTTCCTTTATCCAGCAAGGAAGACGATGACGACGATGATGATGATATACCTAAAATTTTACGAGCGTCCTGGCTCATTCCATAAAGATTATCCTTGCTAAAATACTGTCGTTTCTTGTTCCCTCCAGCCCAACATAATAATCATAGATTCATTAGCGCTGTACTATGTGTTTTTAGAATAAAAAAAAACGTTGACAAAAAAAAGCAAACGAAAAAGGAAAGCTCATGAACGTAGCGCTTAATTAATAGCAACAAGCAAAAGCATGAGCAAGAGGAAATTTTCCTTTCTCCTTTTTCTCTTGCAGATTAGCATATAATTAACGACAAAGGACCCCCACTATTTTCTGTTTATGTTAGATGGAGATGGAGAGAATGTACTACATAAAAAAGCTACTACGTGTATTTTTAGCAAATGAAAAGCTCGGATTTTTCCTTTGAACTTAAAAGGAAAATAACCAAAGAAGACCGCGTTGTCGTTGCTGAAAAAAATCTGACTGAACGAAAAGCGCAACGAAACATACATATTCAAAAAGTCGTTTTTCCTTATGAATTAGAATTTACTTGGACACGAGAAAAGATTGCAATTTCTTTGCAAAAGAATACAATACAAACGAACCAGGCTCTGGAATAAGTACAGTGGTTCGTCCAGGCAGAAGAAGCTGATAATGGAAAACTCCATTTTGGAAATTCCCCCTCTCTTACTCAGATTTAATGGGAGGAACTGAAGAATCTGTGAGCTCAATCATGAAGCATAAACCAGTAAAAATAGCTATAGCATCACATTACCTATGGCACTGCACCAGTGGTATCATTTTTTGTCGCAATTTTGAAGTTTCAAAAGCTTGAAAAGTCAAAGGAAGAAAAAAATTTAAACTGTAAAAAAGGCCGTAGAAGAAAATGGTCATCGAGGAGAGAGGAGGGATGCCATTAAAATATATTTTATGCATAAAAAGTATCAACGGTTAGTTGAGCAGTGACACATCCATGATGATAATGGAGTGAGCACTACAGCATCAGCACTGGATAGAGTCAGCCTTTTAACTCATGATTTTTCTCTCGAGGGCTTCTATCCTATAAAAATATTGACACGGGATGGCCATGCCATGATATTTTTGCAAAATGCTAACTATCACCATTTCTAAAAGCACCTCTCCCCCTCAAAACGGAGTACCTCAACAGCGAAGCCAGTTTTTAGGGTCGTGTTAGTAAACGCTTCCTCACGTCTGTCTGTCCGTTAGCACAATCGATGGAATTATGATTAAGCCATACAAAATCTGTAATAAAATTATTCGGAGTCGGGGACAAAGTGAGGCTTAAGAACATTTTTCAAACTAACTCGAGAGTCTCTTAAAAGCATAACTTTAACCAACTCAATTTTTAATAATTATACCATTTTAATTACAGATGTCTCAAGCCAAATATAATTTTTTTGAAAAGTTAAGATTTCATAAAAACAGAATTTTTTGTTCAATGTTGGGCTTTCATGGTTCTAGTAACATTACTGATTTGTGTGGACCCTTTTACCTAAAGTCACCATTTTCTTGCGCTACTATCCTCCTCCACCATTCCGTAGTACTATCGGCGGCATCCCTGAAGCACTTTTGTGTTTAATTTTCCAGTATCAAGTTTAATGGCTTCTTTCCATGCCTGCTTGCGTGCCTAAGTCGTTATTCTAGTTTTACAACTTCCTCTCAAAATCCTTTTTCGCAACGGCAAATGATTTCACGTTTCAAGTCACTAAAACAATAATGAAGTGATTCCGAGAAAAGGCAAAAAGAGAGAATTGTAAAGGAATATAGAGGCATAATAGAAGCATAGTCTTTTTCGTACTTTGTACAAAGTAAATGTCGAATACAATAGTAAAGGCTCCCATTATTCATTCATCTTCCAAAGAGCTCACACAATGTATCATAAACTTTTGTGTTTGCCAAATTATTCGAGGATTTTACTTACCAGGCATGTTCCCTCTCAAGTATAGTCTAAAGACTCATTTTTCAGTCACGTAATAAGCAAAAAAAATCATTTTAAAAAGTACTTTAGAATATATATTGCACCACTGAATGAATCGACGTACTAATTAAAAATAATTATGTGTAATTAAGATTTTCACTTTTCCCACGAATGCCAAAAACCTGCACTGCAATGCCCAAGAGTGTATTGATCTGCTTTGCTTTCCTGGTTTTCGTTTAGCTGTGACGGCTTGAAAGGAAATGTATTTGTGCCACCGCTCTTTCAACTTCTGCAGTCGTGTCTTAAGTCATAATCAATTAACTCATGCCATTTACCTCTAGCTTCGAAGTCGGGCCGAATTACTTATACCTTCGTTCTCGGGCTTGCAAGAGAAGGTTTAAACCAGATTGGTGCTTTTATTGCCGAATTTCCGATAAAAAGCCAAAGTCATTTTAAGTCTTGTCCCCGTCCTCAAAAAAAGCTTTTAAAACAAGAAAAAAACCGCACTGCCATAACCATCGTCGCGCCGCATGCCACATAGAAAATAAACAATTAACACCTTTTAAAGGCCTTCCTATCCTCCTTCTTCGATCCCCATAAATCTCGTAAGAACCTTGCTTCATGGCCCTGAACTGACCGAAAAAGTCATTAAAAGGGAAGCCAGGCCTGGCCAAAATATTCTCTAGGGAGCGTATTTGAAGGACTACTAAAGCTACTCTGGTCTTTCTTCCTCGTCCTCCACTTTCCTCTCCCGCAGCTTACTTCTACAGTGTTTTTACTCATTTGTATGCTTTGATAATTCGATTTTGTCCATTTTTATATTGCACAGGCAAGCACATTTTTCTTTCCCATTTTTTGTCCTCTCATTTATTCAATTTTGATTAAAATTTTTTTTTCCTCCAAGTTCTTGGAATTGAGTTGGAGCTTAATGGGGACGTAACTACTTAGAAGGAGAGGGAATCCCTACCGAAGAAGTCATGAATAATTTCACTCTCGCTTTTGCTCATGACTTTTTTATGTCCTATTTTTTAGCCTAAATCACATTAAATATGACCAGTAGTAATAATACAACAGCCAACTTATTTTTCCACTCTGATTCAACCCCCACGCCCTATCCACTGCACTCTCTTCATTTCCGAGGAGTACATTGCATGGCATAACTTCGTCTTTTTCCCTAAATAAATGCTTTTTAAATTAAGTATTTAAGAAGGGAAAAGAAATGTGTTGCTGGTTACGAGAGGCCATTTAGAAGGCTTGATGATAATGACGATAAAAAAAAGTAGAAGGAAAAAAATGCTGATGCTTTACAAGCACTGCTCAATTTCTCCTCGGGTCGACTCTAGTTTTGCCTTGTAGTGTGCCTTGAAGAAGGAGCAAATATCCTCTACATAAATTACGTTTTTTTACTAGAGAAAGTAAGCGAAGTGTGTATACAAATTGCCGTCGTAATGACCCTATCAATCTGAAATGTAAAAAGGGCTGACACATGCAGGTATACCTACGTAATAGTTGTGGTATGTATGGCAGTGGCATAAGCAGAAACCATCTCTTTTAAATATCCCAAGACACCACCATCCCGGGAGAATCTCTTTCTTGTTCCACACCAGACCAGACCAGACCAGACCAGAGTAATATGTTAAAACAAGAGAGAAAAAAAGAAGCTTAATTTGCCTTACTTGAAGTTGATTCACTCAGACAAGGCACATGAAGAAAAAAAATTGTTTTAAGGAACGCAACCCCGTGCGTGTTTGTCTAATTCACTTTCTAAGCCACGTAATAATGCGTAGGGCAAGCCAAGATGATGCGATGCCAAGGGGAAAAAATATGATGAGCACATGGCACGATTCCGTGTGAAAGTCTAGAGAATCAGAGATGATGATGGGGAAGAAGATCACGTTAATGTGAGCATCTCATCACGAGAGGGAGAGAAAACATGTTAAACGTGATAAGACATCGTGAAAATCTAATTAGGATGCTTACATAGGTACTTGAACATCTCACATCACATAACAACAGACGGCCACGAGGAAGGCAAGGTGAGGTGGCAGGTGAGAGAGTACACGAAAAATGTTCCTTTGAGAATACCTCCTTCCCCTTGAACATGACACGTTCATCTCATTACTTCAAAGTGTTTGATGTTACACTTTCATCTCCTACAAAACATATGAGAGTGTACCGGAAGCTGGGGCTTTCCTAAATATTAGCCCGTTTATGGCTGGTATTAGAGGTGTCATGCTCAATTTTTAAAGTTTTTTAAAGTAAAAAAAGACCAAATTGAAATTAAAGTTGACAAACTTGATCTAGGTACTAAAAATTATGTAAATACCTATGGAAGGAACTGAGTATGATGATGGGAAAGGGTACATAATTTCAATTTTCGACGGGAGCTGGAGGGCGGCAAGGGAGGGAAGGAGTAAACAAATTACGATGCAGCTGTATAGCCTCCAGGTAAAAAATAAGACATCTTATTTCATCATCTCGCATGATCATGATGACGATAACATTCCTTACATTCATTTTTTTAATTTCGCTCGAAAAAATAACAAAATATGCAGAGCCCTTTGAGTAAGCAGACGCTGATGCTACATAGTCTAGTCAAGTGTGTGGTTCTGGTTTTGTGCAGGTGTGTCCTATTTAATATGGCACATTATGAAAATGGGTAATATTCTCAATTTGCTCTTGAGGGAAAGTGTATTTTTTATTTACATAATGTCACCCTTCTGCTAAAAAAATCATCTAAGTAAATAGAAAAACTGTATTAGGTAGGTATATATGTTCCACTTTTGGAAAAAATGTAATCTTTTTTTTCTCCAACAATTTTTTAAAAATTACTGTTGAAGAAGCCCTCCAAAGCCTCTCAAGAAAATAGAACATTTCTTCCCCAAGAATCACCAGATCTCTGCCGAGAGCTTCAGCTTGATGACTCTTTTACTTAAGAGATGCGATAGCATAATAGAAAATATTTTGGAGTGTTTGACTCCAGCAACCTGAACCCAGACGAAGCCATACCAGAGAGAGCTAGTACTAGCTGGATGGAATTTTGCGCTGAATCCAGCCAGATATGCATGCGGTGGTGGTGATGATAGTGATGGTGATGGTTCTATTTATTCTGGATGGAGATGGTAATAACAAAATCATTTCATATCGTGAAGACGACCCACGATTATGATGACACAGCCACATTACAAACTCTCGGCTGTGCCCTGACTTGGCTCTTCTTCGTCTTGTGTACATAGCATACAAAATAAAGTACCCAATATTTGAATTTTTAGTTTTCTTAAAGTCTCAACTCAAGTCCACGAGAAAAAAGAACGTAACTTGCGCTTTACTTTCCCTGGGAAAAGTACGATTTTTACCTCCATTTGAGATATCAGCATTCTCCCTTAGAAAATGAGAGCACGCACACCACCATACCACGCCAAGCCGAGTCAAGCCATCACACACGTATAGATATCCAGAAGACTTTGGTTTTCTTTGAAGGGAAGAAAATGTCATTTTCATGAAGATTTATGAGATTCCTTCAGCAAATATGTAATATGCAATAAAGAGGCGCACACACAAACACGGACGGAGCCGGTGTGATGCAAGAAAAAAAAGATAGGCCTTGCCACTTCTACTGCACTATATAAATATATATTTTTTCGCTAACATCTTAACCACTTTTATTGTGATTGTGCATGCATGTGAATAATGATAAAAGATTTTTGCCGAAGAAACTGCATACTCACTCACTTACCATTAGATATTTTAATAGAATAGCATATCCTAATGGAAGATCGAGCTATGGCTCCGCTTCGCTTGGCGATGCAAAAAGTCCTTCACAGAAAAAACTATTCGCATCGCCATTGCCAAAACGGAAGCGGAAGAAGTGAAGGGAATATAGCCTTCAAAATGAATAGGAAGTTTTCTATCAACGCACGCATTTTTAAAAGAAAATGAATTTACTTATCGTTAGGTTAGGTCTGCAAAAGAATTAGATACGTTTGTTTTCCCCTTTCTTTCTCAAGATGACTTTTTTGTATCGGCATAAATTTTCTCCTTGACTGTGTCATCATCATCATCACCATCATCGTTCATGAGAAAAGCGATGAAGCAGGATTGAGATACAGTTGTTTGCGTAAATATTGATGAGACAGCAGGAGGAAATGAGAAGAAATGTAAGTGAATGTCAGAGATTCACCTGACCTACTTCCAAAAAAAGCATAAGTTACTTCACACATTTACTTACCCATCTAAAATTTTGTCCAGGGCAAAGGATGACAGTGGCACGGCATGGAAATTTTTTTACGTTATGCAGCATAAGCATAATCTTTTTTAGTAGATGCCATAATTTCAAGTCTGGTCCAAAATGGCCTAAAGAAATCGCATAAAAATGCAGTGAAACGATTTATGAGAAGATTTTTTTTGTACCTTCTTTCTTGCATTGTCTTTTGCTTCACCTTGCACGCATATGTTCATGTTCATGTTCCGAAATGATTGGAATTTTACTTGGTTGAATTGGCAGATGAAGATGAATATTGGGAAATGCTCAAGGTTTTACTTGTGAATTAACACATTCTGTTCCCACCTATATTTTTTGTTATGAAAAGAAGAGATTGAAAGAACTTAATATTTAAGCTTAAGAAAACGTCAGCTTATTTTCTCTTCAGAAAGTAGATTTTCCAAAAGTAGGTATAGGAAAAATGCACCTTTTTTTCTAAACCGCCACACGTAAAAAGGGATTTTTCACGGGTCGCTTCCCCCTCGTCTCCATTTTCCTCTACTTTTCTTTCAAATGAATTGCTTTTGCTGACAGCTTTCATGAAGAAGAAGAAGGGAAAAAGAAGATGTGGAAATTGCAGAAAAAAGAAAAAAAGAAGCGTGTGCTTCAAGTGGCTTGGCATGGCTTCATTTGACTGGAGGTATGCATGCCATCCAAAAGGAAAAAAAGATTCTTTTCAGAGTCGAGTCGAAGATGAAAACTTCGAGTCGAGATTTTTTTTCAACCAAACTGTGCAAGGTGCATTCATTCTACTCACATAATCACTATAAAATACACAGTGATTGAGATTTATGGTGAAAGGAGAGCTCCCCAGAAAAAAAAGGAAAGTTTATGCGGACGGTTATGACGGTAATGGTTCTGTGTTTGCAGTTAAAATTATGAAGATGAAGAATGCTTTCCAGTAAACCAGAGATTGCTCACTAACCCAAAAAAATACCCACATATTTTCGAACAAAGATCATCTGTTTTCCTTGACTCAGGGAGAGCTAGAGAGAGAGAGAGAGAGAGACAGATACCGGAGAATGACCAATGTTGTAATTTCCGTGGTTGTTTGGTTAGCCTACATACATTCACTTCATTTGTGAAATTTCTTTTTTCTGGAGCATGAGTCGAGTCAACAAAAATATATATATTTGGGGTAATAAATTTCAATAAAGAATGATAACTAGAAGGTAAGGTTTTATATGTATGGCAATGTAATCTCCAATTTCATTTAAAATGAAATTGAATTCAGCGTAAGTATAAAGAGATCACATTCTAAATTCCAATTTAATAATAAAAAACTAGGAAATAAATGTTCTTAAAATAGAACTGCTCAATATTTTTCCCCACATAACTAATCCTTCATTGACCCAGATTTGTTCAGGTACAATTCAAAAGAAACATTTTTGATACTTAGAAGCAATTTTTTAATATAGTTCCTGGATAATTTCGTGGAGGTACTAATCCAGATATGGCTGTAATATAATCCTGGACGCCAGGACCACTGCATCAAACGTTTCAACCCAATATTCAAGAATTCTTTCTAATATTAAGCAGTTGGGTCCAAGTGTTCAATTCATTTTTTATTTCAATGTCTTATTGAATTACCTACTAGGCATTTGTCTAAGAACAAAATGTATTTTATAATTGGGGATCCATACTGCCATTTCCTTTCCTCCTCCCACGCTGAAAGCATCAACCTACTTGTCTTAATAAATTTTTGACAGCATCAAGGCCAAATAAAAGGGGCAAACTGACATTACTTCAACAAACTCCAAATATATATTTTTTATAATGTTAATCCTTTTACATTCGAATTTTTCATAATATTGCTACGACGCTATTTACCAACGGCTATTATTTCTTTCCTTCCAGTTACAATCTCAGAGTAGCAAAGCTCGACTTTAATCGATAGTTTTTAGTCTCAGTTGGTTGAGATTGGCTAAAATACATGATTTTCCCCGAAAACAGGATGTACTCGTCGTATCAATGATCATAAAAGCTAACGATAAGCATGGCATCAGCGTCACGTAAAAGTAGTAAAACAACATCTTCCTAAATAATTCGATAAAGGATCTCCTTCGACTACATACATTACACATTTTAAATAGTATTATCCCTTTGTTCAAAAAAGAACAGCCCAAAGAACTACTCGGTACCGTTCTTTGTACGGTCCCAGAGGAATCCTTAATCTTCCATTTTGAAAATAAAGAACCAGTTTTTAAAGCCATTAGTGAGGAAGTAGAAGTACGTAAATTTTACCATTCATTCCATTTCATGAGGACGTCTTTCTTCCTACAATAATGCCNGGATGTACTCGTCGTATCAATGATCATAAAAGCTAACGATAAGCATGGCATCAGCGTCACGTAAAAGTAGTAAAACAACATCTTCCTAAATAATTCGATAAAGGATCTCCTTCGACTACATACATTACACATTTTAAATAGTATTATCCCTTTGTTCAAAAAAAGAACAGCCCAACTACTCGGTACCGTTCCTCTACTCTTTGTACGGTCCCTGAGGAATCCTTAATCTTCCATTTTGAAAATAAAGAACCAGTCTTTTAAAGCCATTAGTGAGGAAGTAGAAGTACGTAAATTTTACCATTCATTCCATTTCATGAGGACGTCTTTCTTCCTACAATAATGCCTAAATGTTCCCTCCTCCTCCTCTAGCTTAAAAAAGAAGCAAATCCGTTTGTTCTGCTTTGTTAGGACATCAACATCAAGTAAATAACTCTGACTAATGCACAATTTCTCTTAAACGAATGAAAGTAGAAGTACAAGCTTAAACGTTCTTTTTTTAAAAGTATTGCTCCATCGATTCTCATTTTGTTCTTGGAAAATACCACTACTGCTGCTTTCTTAGATTTTTACCCGAATATTTTTTATGGTCCTACCTAAGCAAAGAGAAAGGAAGGAAGGGAAACTTCTTCCCCCTTTTGAATACCGTCATGTTTCCGTGACATGTAGAACATGCATCGATTTCCTATTAAGTAAAGTGGGTATATAGAACAACCCTTCCTGAGAGTTGAGTTGAGCTGTGCGAGTTAAGGAATGAAACCGAGTACTTAAGTACCTTGTTCCTGCAATTTGAACGCACACACAATCCTCAATCCCATTGTTCTTTTATTTAAAAGGAAATCAGCGCAAAAATGGCAATACCAACACTGTCATCATCATAAAAATCAAGATCTCTATAGCCTGAGTGGAGCATTTCCTCCGTAAACCATTTCCTCTTTCTCCAATCCTGCCAAATACATTGTATATAGGTAGGTACGTTGTTACTTTTCTGTTGACGCATGTTGCTCATCTTTAAAACAAAAACAATTCTACGAGCCCCAAACTAAAAAAACGCACACCTTTTCAGAAATCAAAGCTTCCTTGAGTCGTCATAAGCATCCTTTATTCATCCCAACCTTTATCTTGCGGAATGAAATAGGGAACACCAAGTTCGAGTAATGACCATGTTCAATCTCAATCTAATGGTAATAGTGGCATTTTATTAGTAAAGTGTATTGTATGGGCAATAGTAAAAAACGCTTTCTCCCACTCTCTCTGGGACTTTGCGTCATTATTACAACGGACGAAAGGAAAAAGGCCGTCGTGTACCTATTTTTGATGATAGGCCTTCTCAAATCTCCAATTTTCTCGGGGAATGGCAAACAATTTCACTACATCCATTGTATCCCATCCTATCATGACCATAGCCTTTTTTAGCTTTCCCATTACTCCACTCTAGTAATACATAATACATACGCTAGGGTGGTTCATATCCACCAAAAAAAGTGAAACATTTTTATTTTGTTGTTGCTCAACTTAGAAAAAAAATACTCAACTAACACAAGCGCTTGATAGGACGATAGGAAGCGATGATGAGAACCATGGCAAGACCAAGAGCAAACGGAATGAAGAAAAAAAAGGACGAAAGATGATCGTGATCGTGATGATCACGATCACGATTATTTTCTTGAACAAGAAATAGGAAGCCGAAACAAGGGAAAAGTACGCAATAAAAAAGGCACTGAACACTACCACCACCATCACCCAGCCGACCCGACCGACTCGCTTCTAATTTTCTTCTTCCCAAAACGACACAGAAAAAGCGGATTTTTCTCCTTGAGTTGGGTTAAAGAAATATCGTTAAAAGCGAGAGAGACGGTCAATCGCAAAAAAAGATGGGGATAGAGACTTCACTCACTCGCTTGTTCGTTCGTTCCCTCAGACAGGAATAAACTAGTGGGAGCTTAAGAAATGAATCGATGCTGAGATTAAGATACACTACACTTGAGACAAAGAAGTCCTCGAGTCGAGCTGGTGAGTAGTCGAAGAGAAAGTGAGAGATGCTGAACCTTTATTTCATTGCGTAATCGAATTTTTTTGTGCATTGATGGCGGTGGAAAATGCAAGTAGAACCACCCAACCCACATGTTTTATTTAGTTAAAAGGGGACACTCTTCTCAGTCAACTTCACTTTAGTAGAGTCCACCGGACCATTTTTTATTTGAAAACTTTTCCCATGTTTAAAGTTCAATACACCCGTTCATACTTACAGATCCAGAACCACTTCATGTTATAGTTGAGTTGAGTGAGATGTTGTGATAATGAGTTCACTCACTTCCCCGGATGAGATGATGATCAACATATAAAAATCTCATTAGCTCGAGGGAGAAAGTCTAGTCTTATGTTTACCTAATACATCTACAAATCCCCGATTTAGTAGCCTAGTTTTTTTCAACATCCCATAAATATTCATTTATGCTAAATAGGTAAACATTTTAATTAAGTAAAAACTGTGTATCCATTTGTATTTACTTGGTAGCGGTTGGAATGAAACTAGTGAAAGGCAAATTAGGTCAATATATACAATACAATACAATCCCATATCAGAGTTGAAGGAGAATGAAATGAAACGTCATTTTTTTACCCTTCACGCATAAATACTCCGAAAAAGTTGGAACCACGACGGAAACAACTAGAGAATCCCATCAGCACCAAAATTTGAGGAATCCACCAGTTCCGAAACGGATACGGAAATTTCTGGAGAAGGGAGGCATGAATTCCGAAAAACTTTTTCATTTTCCAGCTACCACTGCATTATCCTGATAAACAAGGACATTCATCCCCTCATCCCTAGATACATATTTTTTTAGACGCAACAGCGGAAATTTATCGACTTAACGTTGACCTATAATACTGCGACAAAAGAATGCATGCGATGCGATGTGAGTAAAGTAGTGGGGCGAGTAGACAAGAAATAATATATTATTTGAAAACGTAAGCATTCCTTTCATCCACTCTTATCTTTCATGGACCGTACCCACTGGACTGAGAGAAAGCAAAGACAACGAAGACAAAGAGGGCTAATAGGGCATCGTATTACAATATCACATATTGAATGAACAATCCTTCCACGATGTCACCGGATATTTTACAAATAAGCGTAAGTATTGACAAAAGAAAGTTTATTTTTAAGACTTTGAGTTTGAATCATCATGATTCATTCATGCCTAACCCTTCCTCTTTCTTGTTTTTGGGAAACGAGATGGTCGTAAAAATGAGGTAGTAAAATCATATGTGTATCAGTCCACCCCATACTTCACTCCTGTCTACTTACAAAACGACGGCGACTCGACTCAACTCAAAATCTACAATTTTCAAGACGAAAGAAATCGTATCTATCCGTGTTTAGTCTACAGACAAGAAGAAGAAGATCAAGGATTTAAGATTAAAACATTCAACAACAAGAATAACCAGAAGTGGTTCAAGTAAGTGACCGTGTAGGAAGGAGTAGTGATGTGGATGCGATATGATAAATAGACGTTGAAGGGTAATATGGATACAGGATCAACATTATTTTTCAAGTACGAATGTCTTAATTTATTATACGCCAGAGTAAAAGGGAAGAAAAAAACAAAGAGCTTCATATATTTTCTCAATTTCACCATGTTTTGATGATTAAAAACACGCCCGAGCCCGAGAAGAAGAGAGAGGAAAAAAATGTTCTTTTCTTACTTGCTATATCTCTATTTGTTTTTCTCTCTTTTGCTCAGAATTTTTATGTGTTTTATTTACTTTGCCACTCGTGCCACTTTATTTTCTGTATTTACAGCTGGAGAACAATAAAACCGTAAGGATAATATAAGATGAAAGAATGGAGGAGGCATCAGGGCGCATCGTAAAAAAATATGCAAAAAGTGGGCCAAACCCAAGTAGGCAGGTCCACGAAAGAAAAGGAAAAAAGCAACAGAATAGAAAACCGGACAGAAAAAAAAGAAGAAGATTGCAACAGTGAAAAAATAAAGAAAAAGGAGCAGTGAAATAGGGAAAGGCAAATATGGCACGGTGAAAGATAAATGTAATTCCAATGTATTCCCTTTTCCTTCAAGATCTTTTGAAGCTTTACATAAATTAAATATCATCAAGAAGAACAACACACTCGTGTTTTTCTACTGCCATCGTGTTCCGTGCCAAAAGAAGAAGAAACGAGAAATGCAATGCGGAAACCAAAACAGAGAACGAAGCCAGTGGAATGGAATTCGTCAAAATCCTTTCTCCAAATCTTTTTTGGCACAGGGAGGAAATGTATTGGAATGAGGATATGGCCATCGTTGAGCGAAGTAGTTATGTTTGTAGGATGAGCATCTCTGCTGCTAGAAAATGCGAAATGTCAATTGGAATCACTCCACTCAAAATATATGTTACCTACTTATTTAAGTTACCATCTCTTGAAACAAGTCAGGATAAACCATAGTCAGACCTCGACTTATTTTTTCCCTACGACTGAAATGGAATGAAGGAATGCCTTATTTTAAATGAAGCCCAGAGGAAAACATGGTTAGCGTTTGTATTCCCTAAAATATTCATGAACTATCTAATTTTTTATCAGTCCAGGTCCGAAAAGTTCGAAGCTACATAAAAAAGAAGATATCAAAAAATCATAAAAGAGTTTCGCCTTCTTTTTTTCACTCTTAACCAAGCGTAGAGCAAAATTTGGCAAGGAACCGAAAATATTGTTTTTTCTCCACTCTCTCTCCTTCAAACGCTTATTTCCTTCATTCTCTGGAAAAGCTCGGCTCGTCTGGTTTTGGAGAAATTCAAAAAATAAACTTTAATAAGATAGTGGCACATTTGCCAAGAAAAAATGAGTTACAATTACTTTCAGAAGAAGAGAAAAAGTTAAGGAGAAAAGGCTTTTGTAAAATAACTTGCTCTTCTCAAAACTTATTTTCTTTCGCATGGCATGATGGCAGAGTGGTCATACTGTGTGATCTTTAGGTGATATGTCAGTCAGTCACCGAAGCACATCTATATTTTACGAAATAAAAATAGGATCATCAGCCTGGCCTAAGCCACAGCGTGATTTTTCATGATTTTGTTTGCTGACGATGACGAATATACCGTCGTTTCCATATAGCCTACTGCCATGCTATGGCATTGATGATGCAAGCAAAAAAATAGTATCCTCTTCAGTAGTTGGTAGTTGTAGGGCTCCAGAAAGAAAATGGAATCGGAGTTGGAAAAGGCTCC
Source organism: Seira musarum (assembly GCA_027743895.1). NCBI lineage: Eukaryota > Metazoa > Arthropoda > Collembola > Entomobryomorpha > Entomobryidae > Seira > Seira musarum. Next base: position 27,364 of record JAHZMX010001403.1, on the reverse strand, counting down.
ATTTTCTTGGCACCCTTTTGTCTTCCCCTTTTGCCTTTGGCCTTTTCCTCTCAAATAAAAAATGAATATAGAAATGGTAACATGATAATAAAAGGTTTGTCCCTGTCAACTCTACACAAACGCATATAGATTATTAACGTGCTTTCCTCCTAAGTAAGTTCTGGTAAATTGAACGTGTGAGGGCATACATTCTCCTCCACTTCCACTCGACAATCACCCCACCAAAAATAAATATATTTTCTGAGCGTAGTCTACAAATACCTGAACCTCCGATCCCTTCGTGAAGTGAGGTAAGTAATAATTTTCTATATGAATGCATGGAATATTATTCCATTAGTCTTGGAAGCTGGAGAAGGTGGAAAGAAGCATTGGAAGAAAGAATGATTTTCATGTAACCTATAACATAACATAACGCAGTCCCTGCACCCATTTATATGAAATGAAATGTGAAAAGGAAGGAAACAGTACCCGTGGGCAAACTGCCAGGAAAACCTCGAAAACCAAACTTTCGAGAGAGAACAAATGACATTGTGCACTACATACATGGAATATGAAGTAGGCATACATTACTACTTACTTACTTAGCTTATAAGACTAGAAAATTGTGAAGATTTTTATCAAATATTTTTAAAAGAATTTTTTTTCTTTAGAAAAACTTTTTTCCTTTGGTCTTTAACACTAAAAAATTCAAAGGGATAGTAGTCGTCCGGCAAGGTTTAATTTTGAATTCTTTTGAATAGCGAAAGCCGTAAGACAGCTCGAGTATTCCCACTTGAAGCGCCCACGCAGGTGCGTAAGCTTACAATTGCGATGAGATGAGGATTGAGCAAAAAATGAAATTTTCTGAAAAAGAATTGTAAAAGGAAACGGAAAGTAAAACCAAAACCTAGTGAAATTTAAAGGTACTCGGTTGTGTTTTAGTGTCTTTATCGACGAGCTTATACAAAATCCTTGTAACTTTATTTTTTCATACCTGCATCCGAGGCGAAGAGAAGAATAACAAGAATCCATAAAAGGTGGAACGAAAAATTTCGAAAAAGTCCATCGGGGACGGCAGAGTGAGCCGGTGAGAGGGGCTTCTTCGGCTTACACTGTGCTACAATACGAATACCACCGCCACCGAATGGAGCAGCAAAGGCAAAGCCTACAGATCTCCCGTTCACCACCAACATTTTTCCAAATCCTGTGTTAAATTGAGCAATTAACATGCAGAAAGGATTGTCTCATCTTCCATCCATGAAGTAGCAAAGGATATAACGAGTTTCGGCCGTGGCCATGTCGTCCTGCATGATCACTCGCGTGAAATGTTTTTACCAGCTTCAGCAGTAGAATACAAGAAACGCAGCGTGGAAGGGATGAGTGGGTATTGCGTTTTAAAAACCCTCAAGTTGAAACCGAGAGGATGTTGATGTTGATGATGCCCGTGATGATGTCCTTATCTGCAACACATAAAAAAGCGAAATGTAAGATATCAGTTAGCAAGTTTGAGTTGCATACATTCCTACAAAAAAATTTTTTTGTTGTTGGCAATAACGTATATGCAGCACAAACTATACAAACACATTTTCTTCTGACTGCATAATACATAACTGATTCTGTTGTGATGCTTTCTCCATCAAATTCCTTTTGCCCTTTTTTAATGTCAGCTCAAACTGTGACTGTTTTATTCAGTGGCTTTGCTGTGCCAAAAAGTTACCAATAAAATCACTTTCTACTTTGTGGTGCTAACACTTCACATTCTCCTCAAACTTTTTGTAGAAGAAGGGAAGTAGTACCCAAAATAAAAAATAAAATAGCATACGAAACGAAACGAGTCAGTTCTTCTATGAGGCGACTTGACAAAGACAAATGATAAAATGCGAAAGTCAACAGATGTACAATCACTTAAGAAGTCAAAGGTGTCAGACCAACAATTTTTTTCTGACTTTTCACAATGAACGGATTACTACTTGTCGTTTTATTGGTTCCATCATGATGTCATTACCAAAAGAGGAAAGTGTGTTCGTAGTGGAAACTTTCCACATTACTGTCAGATGTGTGGTGGTGATGCCATCAAAAGAACTTTTTTGGAATGATTTACACTACACTGCAGAGATGCAACCACACGGTCAACAGATAAAAACCAATGCATACTCGTTCTTCGCTTGAGACTGCAAGCGGCCTACTTCTTAAAAACGCTGAAATCAACTAAAGTGAGTTGTGTTCTTCAAAAATACCGTATTCTGGACAATAGCGTATTTGGTTTGCGGTAAATGGCTTTTCTTTTGTCAGCCAATGTTATTTTAAAATCAGCCATTCCACATTTTAATGCTGAAGTCATTAAGCGCAAAAATCTTTGGCAATTTTCATGAATATTTTCAAAAGGATTAGTAGTTCCAGACAATAACTTTGTGGATTTTAATTGTCGCCATTTCTTTTTCACAGAACCTTGAACAAACAATGAAAATTTAAATTTTCTACGGATTTTTTTTTACAAAGAAGTCTCGCGAGATTTTGAAATTTCTTTGTATATAGCGCATTCATTTGAAAAACTGTGCCATAATTTTCCCTTCTACCCCACTTCATTTGCTTTTTCCTCCCACTTTAACATCAATTCCATTCTAAAAAATATGATTATCGTAAACTTCCGCAAACAGAAACAAAGAATGTGTTATACGTATCCCTACTTTCCCTACCTAAACTTTAAAAAATTCCTTTGACTTGAGCACCAAAAAGAACAGAAATGTAATGGATCGTGCTATGAATGCATACGAGTAAATCTAGGAGTATTCATTCACAAAGAGTCATTGAGTCAGAGAGAGAAAACAGCAAAAAAATTCTCTCCTTTCACATTTTGTTTTCCCCGCTTCATTTCACCCAACAAAAGTCGGCAAATCGCAATTCAAAGGAAGTGAAGCCAAAGGCAAACAAAAGCATTGAGCCACTACCAACGCATCACATAACGCGGCAAAACTCAAATAACTAAAAAAAAGCAACAAGAAACACAAAAAAAACACCGACAATTTATTCACTCACGTACGTCTACACATTTTTTTCTTCTCTTCTTATTCTTCCTAGGCATTCCTCAGCCACAACAAAAGAATACGTAATATTTATTTTAGTAAACTTCTCCGCAGGTTTAGCTTCTATTTTTAAATAAAAAGGATAAGTTAATCTTGAAAATGGTTAGGGGAACACGGATTATTGTATGCATTCATTTTGACTGACTTGGCTCAACGTAACGAAACCACTAAACCAAAGAGAAAACCTTATTCTTTTGCTGTAGTAAATCCTTTTGTTTAGTATAATCATCATCAGGAGTATCAACATCAACCTTTGCTTTGTTTGCTTTTTATAAGGCATAGCCAAGAATGTTCAAAGAAAATTACGTCAGGACTTCTGGTCTGGCTTGACTTCAAAATTCATTGTTAAAATTCCATTGAGAGCATTTTCATGAGATGTATCGCTTTCTTCCACTCTCATCTTCCATCATTCCATCCAGCAGAAGTCCTGAATGGCAAATTTTTTTCCTCTTGGAGTTGGAAATTCATTATTTTTGCAAGGAATAAGTAACGGCGGAAGGAAGAATTTTGCTCTTTTCGCATTCTTCTTGATACACTTTAAGTTTGTTAAGAAAAAGGCAATTTTTTATTTCTATTAATTTCGTTTAAAGCATGTTACAAGCACACACGTACATATATATTTTTTCTTTGGGGGTGAATAATCGCATGAACGAATGGATGGAATTTGCTTCCTTTTCTAACTTCCGGAAAAACAGAGTTTAATGGTGGTGGTGACTTTCCTTGGCCGGAATATTATTCATGGAAATATGTATTGAGTGGGAATAGAGTACAAAAGGCGATGGGAATTTTTCGAATAAAAAGAGAAACATCTTAATTCACCAGAAAAAATTCCGGTGCTTTCAACGTCCCGTCACGTCCAAGGAAAAAAGGAATTTGTACGTGGACTACGACTACAGTAGAGTAGCTGTGACTGTGGAGAATCAGTAAAGAAAAGAACGATTTCTTTATGTTCTTCTGGCGAAAAAGTTAGCAATTTATATTTTCCTATTGTCGCGAAACATATTGTTATCCCTTCAGAGAAAATTATTCAGCTTTATGTCATGTCATGTGTTTACATTACATTGGGCTGGTCTGGTCTGGCCTGGCCAGATTTTCTTCTTCTTCTCTCCTTTTTACAACTCTGCAGCTATAAGTCATTTAGTATTTTTGAGGGGAATGTACTATTACTCGGGTATACGTTTTGCTGCATAATAGTATTACAATTTCTTGAATAAAAAATGCGTATACGCGTTCGAGTTCGTTCCTCGAACAGTTCTCCAATCCCTTTTTTATGAATTCTTTTTTTCCAGAGGTAGTAGCATTACAATTGTAGCAGCAGCAACAGCCTCGTATTAGGTATTTTCCCATTTTTATCATGTTTCCACTTCTACTCAAGATATTATTCTTATTTTTTTATGAAAGAAATGACTTGATCTCTCCCAGGACAGAGAGTGTAAAAGATACGTCTTTTCACACATTTTCCCTATTGCCTCCAACTCAAAAAAAATGAAAATATTTTAAGTACCTATGACGCTAAGGCTCACTTTCACTTGGGATCTAAATACTACATGTTACACGTACATTATACTGACTCTTAGACTTGACTGCGTGGGCATGTCTTCATTTGAATATGTAATATTCAAAAAGGAGAAAAAGCGACATTGCAAAAAAAAGTACATGAGCCTTTTTTGCCAAAAGAAAAACATTCCATTTCCTCGTGAAAGCTTTCTGTCGATTCCAGACTCATGCTTGGAAGCACTAGAAAATATCATGTAGTGTGGGTTCATTTTTTACAAAATGAACAATATATGAAATGACAAAATATACAAAGCGGAAAGGCTCAAAGAGACGTTAAAAAGGCTCTGAGAAAGGGTTTGGATAAGTGCTTTCCTAAAAGATCACAAGATCAGGGGTTCCGATGAAAAATACTTTTAGGTACTGCTACAGCTACAGCTTTGTACAAGGCTTTAGAAAAAATGTGACAATGATCGTTCTCATCATCATATTTTTTCCATTCTCACTAACGTCACACTACTACCCACTATTACTACACGAGGGAGGAGAAAAAAAATCCCTTACTTCCTGAAAGAATCATTTCATCACGTTCTACGTCATACACAAAACAGAGCACCCCATCCTCCAAAAAATAAAAAAAATATTTTTTACGAGATGGAGTGAAGTGCGTGTGTGAATATGAGTATGATTATTATTGTTATTGTTATTATTCCACTTTTTTTCTCACTCTCTCCAAACCAGCTTTCTATTCACCATTCACTTTAGCTTGTTGAGTGTGAAAGAATGTGTGAGTGAGTTTCAAAGTGAATGAGTGAGAGGCTTGTTGATACCTCTCGGGGCTGCTATGCTCCTTTCACTTCCAGTCACTCATTCTCAGTTTGAAAAAAAATGTGTGCACAATAATAATCATAACGGTTTACGAGATACATGCTAACAAAGACTGAGCCATCATCATATCATGAGCTTATAGTTTACATGAGAAAAAAGTAGCTTTTCATCATAATAAAATCATGTGTATTCATATTCATGGATGAAGGAATGGTGATAGAGATAATGTTCTTTGCATATCATATCGCCTGCAAGTAATGGCAGCAATAATAATAATAGTTTCCATAAATTATTTCCACCCTTCAGGATAAAAAATTATTACGTGCATTGAATGTGGCGTCGACAGGAATGGTGGTGGTCGTGGTGCCGGGGACACGAGTCATCTCATGTGAAACGATGCACGGAGATGTACTTATAGTCGTGCCAAACACTGAAAATGCGTGTGAAGTTTCTCTGTTTTTTGATATTTGTATTTTGCAAGTGAAACTGAAACTTTCCCATTTTAATTCTATTTTTATACAAACCTCCAGAGGAAGAGGAAATACAAAAAAATGAGTTTTTAAAGTGGAATGATATGATGGAAATTATGGAGTCTCGAGACTTTCAGTCTGCTTCTTGTCCTGCAACTCAATTGCAATTGCGATTCCAACGGACCATGCTAAGCAGGACCAAAAGAACGCACCAAAGCGTAAATTTTTTTGAGTGCTTTTACTTTCATCACTTCCTTTCCATTGCAATGCAAAGTGAAAGCTCGACGTAATATTCAAAACGGAAGTAGTTGATGATGACTCTGGCATGTGAAAAATTTTTTATCATATTTTCCTGCTTTCCCTATCCTTTTTTCAGTCAGTTAATGATCTCGGTGCATTGACATCGGCACCTTTTCACAAATGCTTTTTAGTGATTGCGAGTCGCTGAGTCTTGCAACTTTCCAAAGTTTATTTCTGAATGCGAGCAAAAAAATTAAAAGGATTTTTAATGAAGTCCCCATTTGTTTGTTTGTAGCAGACTCCTTTTTTAATTGAGTTCATTATCTCTGTCAGGATGAGGAAGAAACTTTCAATATTATTATCTAAAATAATTGGAGCCGCATGTTATACGATGTCTTTAATGAGTGTGATGTGATGTGATATAAAAACTCTTTTCTTTATTTCTTTCTTCCTTACAAAGTTTTTTTTTCTCCCCTGGCTTGGCTTAGAACTCAAAACTAATTAAATGTTTTTCCTTGGAACACCTTCAAAACTTTTATCTTCAAGGCGGAGAGGAAACCCTTCACACCCTCTCCTAATTTATTCCACCTCTTAAAAAAATAAAGTAGGCCGGCCACACGAGGACGACGACGACGACTACCATTTCCACGGAAGTAATATTGTGTAACGACAAACATGCAAGTTTTCTTTTGTCAAGACCGCTTTATCATTACTTACTTTAAGGTATGTCGATACACAATACGGTTATTGTTACTCTCACGCAAGGACAACATCACTGGACTGGACCGTTACAGTAACTATTACAGTTCCTATTCCCCTGCGGTTATTTTCCTTGAAAATCAAAACCTCCCATCTATTTTTATTCTAGTGGCTGAGTTTGCCATAAAAATTACATAAAAGTTTTTTAATGTACCCGCAAAATGATTATGATATTGAAAAACCGCCGATAGAATGGGTCGTTTTGTTAGACTCAAGTGGTTGTCCTCCCTTCATAAAAAAATCCTTGAAAAAACTTCGGTCAACTAAACTGAACCTAACAAAACCGCAAATACATACGTCAAAAATAGACTTGATTTCAGACAAGCGCAAAAATAATACTGAAAAAAATAGTTTCCCCAACTCCACTTTAGTCGTTAACTTCAATTTTTTTATTCTTACCACATTGACTTTGCATGAACCAGAAAATTTCCTGAATTTTCCGCTCTATTCCCTTGAATAATGCATTTTCATTTCACTTCAGGCATGTTTTCATTGAAAACAAAACATTCAAACTTTTTTGTTCTCGATAGTGATCGCATCGCAATCGGGATCTGACTTGACTCGACGTGGTTGGATATATTATTGGTACGTCTCGTCTCAATTTCTCAAACCAAAGCAAAGCCTCATCCTGAACTTTGAGTGTCTCCAATGATGAATGCGTATTGAATGGACGCAAAGAAAAACAGCTGAGAAAGCATAAAACTTTTCCTCCTTTCTCACCCGAAAAGTTTTTCTTTCCTAAAGACACGCTTTTGCCTTTGAATTCGCATCCTTTTGTTTTTTCCTGAGTACGAAAGTGAGTAGTGAAGAGAAGACGCGATTTGATGTCACAAGTCTCGCATTCCTCCACTTCTTTACTCCCATGAGGAGACAAAGAGTAGAGTAGGGAAACAGGTAGTAAGTAGTAGTAGAAGCAGTGAATTATCATGGAGAACNAAACCAAAGCAAAGCCCCATCCTGAACTTTGAGTGTCTCCAATGATGAATGCGTATTGAATGGACGCAAAGAAAAACAGCTGAGAAAGCATAAAACTTTTCCTCCTTTCTCACCCGAAAAGTTTTTCTTTCCTAAAGACACGCTTTTGCCTTTGAATTCGCATCCTTTTGTTTTTTCCTGAGTACGAAAGTGAGTAGTGAAGAGAAGACGCGATTTGATGTCACAAGTCTCGCATTCCTCCACTTCTTTACTCCCATGAGGAGACAAAGAGTAGAGTAGGGAAACAGGTAGTAAGTAGTAGTAGAAGCAGTGAATTATCATGGAGAACCCCAAATATTGCTGTTTCATAGAGTGAGAGATATACACATAATCTCGTTTGCAATTCGTTTGTTCTCACATTTTTTTTTCGTAAGAAACAGATGGGTTTTCGCATTTTTTTCACTATGAGTGTATGTCACTGAGACCACTTTTTTTTTGCTTGAGTGCTAAACTGAACTCGAGGTTGGGAAATAAACTGGATTTTATTTTTTTCTTTCTTTTTCTCAGATCTTAAACTTTAGGAAAGAAAAACATCTCATGTTTTCCTTACCTTTAAGGGAAATAAAAAAAGTTTTTTGTCGGAGCAAGAGCTCCAGTGTGAGATACCTTGTTTTCACAAGAATGGAATAAGGTACACACATCACATCACTCTTTAAGGAAGAAAAGGAAAAAAACTGGCGAAATTTTTTTATGTACTGGCAAAAAAATGCAATGCGAGAGGATTCTTTCCTCCTCTAAAATTTCATCCATCTGTATACAATTTCATTCTTTCGCTGGTGTTGTGTTTTCAAGTGAATAATGCTAAAACTGCACTTTTTTATAGTGGCGATGTATAGGCATTCTAGCTGGGAAATGGGTAAATCTAGTGAGCAGACTTGCTTTTTATTTTATCACCCTCCTTCACCTCATTGCCTTAAGTGTGGAGGAAAGCATGTATACTTCCTATTTTGTTTTGCTTTTTCTTAAAAAAGTCCTCCATTCCAAAATAAAAAATTCTCCTTTTCAGCTCTTCAAATGACATAAAGGAAGAAAGAAAGAGACTCGTAAAAATGGATTAGTCTCATGGTCTCATTTGGAGAGGGAGAAAAACAAGAAAGTTTTTTTCTTTCTTACTTTCTTTTCTTCTTAGCGATCACAATCCCCATATCTTTTACAAGTGCTTTGGCTTTGCTTCGCTTTCATTTCCAACTTTTCTCTTTTTCTCCTTTTCCCTTGGTGTAGTAATTCACACGCTGTTGCATACTTTTCACTCGAATTCTAAGAAGACGGTTTAGTATTTTGCAACAATAGTCATATGCATGTACATATGAAATACGAGTGGAGAGAAAAAAAAGTGTGTGCATGTGTGTGTGGTGTGGTGTTGGGAAGTGCTTTTGCAATCACATTCACAATCGCAATCACACATGCAATTCCATTTTCCTTGATGATGACTCTGCTTTAGGCTACTGCTGCTCGGAGACGAGATCGAAAGTGAATGGAAGCAGGGGCATTATGAGAAAAGACTTTCAAATTATTAGATGGCACTTCATAAACCTGACCTGACAGACTTATGAGAATAGGAGGAAACATACGATCTTAATAAGTAAAAGTACTTATATTACAATAGTATTCCATTTCACTAAGCCAAAATATTTAATGGAATATTCATAAAGAGGAACAAATATTTTCTTCAAGGAAATCAGTTTGTTTGTTGTTTTATGTGCGTAGACCTATAAAAGCACATGAGTTAGATTTCCATGAAACGGAAATAAAAACTTTGGGTGATGTTGATCATGAGGATGATGATGATGATATGCTGCTGCTGACAAGCAGGATATTCATGTGAAGTCTGCAAAAAACTGCTGAGTAGGCACATCGCATCGTGATATGGAGACTTTCCGACTCATATTACGCGTGAAATGTAAATGACGGCGATGTGATCATATCATCAGGATAACGAATCCTAAGCATAATATATTATGGAACTATGTTCCAAGCACTTGGTGCAGCTACAAATACAATCCCCCAAAATTTATTCTGGAGTCTTGTCTTGTCTTGTCTGCTGATGTGTGTGTATATGTAGTTGCGAGTATGTGTACCTAATTTGCATGAAATAAAGCATTTGATGAAGTTGCGAAAACTTTGCAAAATTTGCATGATTGCAAACAATATTTTCCTTCAAGTTGTTTGGATATTTAGAGTGGGTGAATAAGAGTGTATGTGTTCAGAATATTTTTTTTTGTAAACAGTTAAAGTTAACTACAACTTAAGATTAAAGATAAGGTTCTTACCAATGAGACCCAAAATATATTTGAATGTCCACATGGCTCAGCTCAAAGTAAACGAGCGCAAGTTACATAATAAACTGATTGTGATTGTGAGTGAACTGAAGAAATGATTTTTTTCTTCTTATATTCCACCCAAGGAAAAACGGAAATATATTTCCAGTAAAATAATAATAAAAAATGATTTTTTTGTTTTAAGAAAAGAATCAGACCGGATACAAGGGGAAAGAGAATGAATATAAATACGTAGATGCTCAGATATAATACGTACATATGTTTAAGTATGACTATATAGAAACGGGGGGGGGGGAGGTAAAATGGTATAAGGGCATTTTATCGTTTTGTTCTTTCTCTCTTTCATGATTCAGAAGGAATCTCTCTCTTTCTTGTGGAAAAAAAATGAAAATGACTTTCACACAACGGAAATACATTTTCTTTGAATTTTCTTCCAGCATTTCCACCATTTTATTTATTCTTTGTTCTACTTTTGCTGATTCATTATGATTATGATTGAGTTTCATATTCACATTCAGTTCGTTTTTGGCTGGTTTTTGTCTTTTTTTGTCTATTTTTGGAGTGAATTCATTTATTCATTTTCTATGAAGAGAACAAATTGAAACGGAAAATTTCATAAATTCAATTTCATTCCATAAGTTCATCATCACGAATGAGGGTACTCTTCTCAGTCGATTACAGTGATTTGATCAAGTTCGAAATGAAACATGTTTAGCTCAAATATACTTAAGCTCAGTTATAGTCATATTACTTTTGTAACATATTTTCATTCAAAATATCCCACTGTCCAACTCACACAAACAAGAAAATTTTGTTAAAAACTGTACATATTTTCGTTCTGCTTCAACTTCAAAACTGACATTTTCGTAACTTGTCTTGAAAAATTCAATGAAACTGATGAAATTCCTGCAGTAAGATCTTGAAGAGGAGTTGAGAATGTCGTAATGCAATCATGTACAAATACATGCCTACCTACTCTTTCTTTCCACTTTCACTCGTGATCATCACAACTAACGTATCATCATCATGTTGACTTCAACTCAACTACTCCTGCTACTGATAGCACTCAAGACGAGTAGAGTATAAAACCAGTTAGCATGTGACATACTATTATACTTTCGTACAAATCCTGTCCTGTTTCAGATTTAAAATGACATAAAGTGCAGAGGAAATGAACCTGGAATTAATTTCTGAGTAAATTACATTGTGGGTTTGAATTTTGAATCAATGAAAAAGTCGAGTTTTTGTGAATTGATTTGAAACCAAATTGGATTTAGGTTTTGGCATTATTTTATTCCCTATTCTCAAGTCCGCAAACAGGACGTAAGTAAGTAGGAACACAATATGTTTTAGAATAACCTTTTTAAAGTGTTTGCTCATCTCATATTATGTTTCTCCGTCTTCTACAGGAAATTCAGGAGAAGAAACTGCTTTTGATATGGTACGATTTCACCATAAAACCTATTCCAACTCACATTTCAAAACGTTGTGCACACATCCGTTGGAAAATATTTTTTTCTTGGGTAGCTTTCCTTGGCTTACATATATTTTTAATGTTATCTCATGATCCTCATCTTCCCATCTTTTTTTCTTCCCTTTAGCTTTGCATGGAGTCCCGTTAAAAGTCTGCATTATATGACCACTTGGGGTCATCTCATTTCCCTTAAAAGCTACCGCTGCTACAGTTACTTTTCCAGGACGGAGCAAAAAAAAAAAGTTACACACGGTTTTCATTGCTTCCATAATCATCATCATCACAGTTATTATTATTACTTTTTACGGAGACCCTGCCGCTCGCATAAGTATGTATAGCGGTTTGGGTTTTGCTTGACTCGTCTACTTCTTTGGATCCGGAAGCGGGAGCAACATGTTTCGGGATGGGGTGGTGTTCTTGGTGGTGGTTGTAAAACCCATTCAATATTTAACTTTATACTTTTGTGAAATAATGTCTTTATTTCTATTCTCGAAGAAAAGCTATTTTTCCGGAAGAGATGATAGGCAACGACGACGATGAGGATGAGGGAGCAATGGTATGAATAAGACAAGACCTCAGTGTCGGTCTCGGTGTCTGTACCAAACTAAATTTCACAATTGAAATAATCGCTGCAATACAATAAAACAGCACTTCTTCACTTCAACTCAAAAAAAGGGCAAAGAGCAATTTCCCTTCTTTCAAAAGGAGTCGAGATAGCAGCCATGATGGTACTTAAGAAATTTTGAATGGCAACCTTCTTTACTTACGTCATAACGATCATGGGTTCGTGTTATCCAAAACAACTGTAGTTTTAATGCGTTTAGTTTAGTCCAGTCCAGTCAAGGCCTAGCCATAGCCAAGCCAGACCAGACACTTAATGCATTCTCATATTCGTTAAATTTCTTGAATATTGTTGGGATTGTAATTGTATTCAAACATCCGACAGGACAAGGCAAGACAAAAAAAAATACAAGAGCATTTTTCACTTTTTAAATGCCATTTCCTGTCGCATATTATTCATCTTTATATAATATTCCTCTCATGCCGAGCAACAGTACAATTCTTGTTCAATGATTTATGCATAAAAAATATGTTGCAAAAGAAGAAGACACAAAGTCAACAGTAGGCCTCCACATGGCGCCACATCCAACAAAAAACAGCCCCTTCAGAAAGTCACGAGTCACAAGACAGAGCAAGACAGAAGACAAAACAGAGCAAAGCAGTACAAGACTACATAGTAATATGTAGTACAATAACTACAAAAAAGGATCTGATCAAATGACAAAAGTAACTAATAACCGCCTGTCCCCTATTGTCTTTATTATAATTTATTGCTGTGTACTTATCCATTTCCCCTTGCTCATTTCTGTCCTTTTTTTGTTAGAGTAATCTATCATTTAATTGTTTTGCTGGACACGCCAATGTTAACAGAAGGAGAAAAGCATTCTCCATGTTTCAGTTTCAGTAACAAAAAAAGTAGAAACTGTTATTTCCCACATGGCTCATTCGAGACAGGAAGCAGACCTTGGTGCTAGTAGTGCTGGTCGTCTAGCCATTCAAAATGAAAGTTCCATTTTCCACAAGAGGTTATCTATACGCTGCCTCCTTCCTCCCGTATTTTTACGTCACATTAAGACACATAGCTTGCGTGAGACCAAAAAGAAGATAACACACTTCCAAAAAAAGAATACTAGATTCTTTACTTTGACTTTAATTTGTCCATTTCCGTATATTTATAGCTGGACATGGTGTGCCCTTCTGCACGTTCAACGTAGTATATACAAAGTCATCGCTAGTAGTAGTAGACCAGGCAAGATAACGCACCGCATATTTCCTCCACTCTCATGAGTCGAGTCTTAACATTTTTCGTTCGTTTTTTTGCCCACACAAGAACATAGTAAGCCAAGGCTTGAGAAGACCAAAGGTTTTCGCCTGCAAACCAACCACACGAACACTCACTAAACACATTCCATTTCATATGGCCTTACACTTACACACCAACTCTGGTCTAATCTAAAAACTATTTTCATATCTATTATTCTCTCGTAAAAAAAATACGTTTCTCCTTGGACAATTTCTTTTTTTCGCAAAGCAGGGCATATTTTTCTTCTTACCAAAAAAAAAAGTTCACTGTCCCCATTTCATTTTCTCCAGTAAGAAGAATAATAATATTCCCGAAAAATGCGATATGATGAGAGGATGAGAAGATGCGTTTAAAAATAGGACCTTAAGTAAAAAATCCTTATTTTTCGCAAAGGCTTTGCTTTCCATACTTCTGGCCAAAAATATTTTTTCTTCTTATCAACGTCATCATCAGAAGAACATTCACGGCATGGTGGTAGGTAGTTATGCTGTCCTGTGGTATGGGATTGTAGTATTATTGTAGTTACTTCTGGCCAAAAATATTTTTTCTTCTTATCAACGTCATCATCAGAAGAACATTCACGGCATGGTGGTAGGTAGTTATGCTGTCCTGTGGTATGGGATAGTAGTATTATTGTAGGAAGCTAGCCAAGCCAAAAAACTAGAACTACCAAGACTATCACTTTCTTTAACTTTTACCCATGACGTTTTGGTTAAGTAAGAAGCAATTCCATTTTTGTCGGAGGAGGAAGATGGAGTCGCAGTCCGAATATGAAATAAGCTCCGTGGAAGAAAAAAAAATGTATGAGGACGGATGGGACTTAGACTTGTTTTGGCAGAAGCTGTGATGATATGTGTCTGACTGCGTGTGTGGGTCTTCCTTGTGTGCGTAAATGCTCTATTTTCCCCCACAGCATCAAAAAGAAAATTCCACGTGCCTTAAAGTATTAAAATACGGAGAAGACCGAGCTCAGCCTATGAATTTAATGCCTTTGAAGATGGAGATGGGATGGAGAAGCGACAAAAATTAAGTTTTTATTCTCATGTCGTGTGTGTGTGAAGAGTAACGGAAAAAATTATCGTGTTACCCTCTTGATTCCCTGGAAAAAGGCGAGTTTATTGGAGCGAAAGAAGCCGGAAAATTTTTTTTATGTTGATGTTGGAGAAAATTGTAATCAGTTTAAATGGGCTTAAGTTGGGTCTTACAAACGTGTATCCATTTATTTGGTGTAAAAAAAAATTAATCATGTTCCATGTTAAGCTTAAAAGCGGATAACATTTTCTGGGGGGAGGAAATCGCTGAAAATTACTTTATTTTCATTAACCTTTGACGTGCGAAGAAAATCCGTTTCACTCGTGACGGATGATGAAATTATGGAGGTAAAAATAAGTTTTGAATGTAAGTATTGACGTAGAACTTGAAAGACTCCAGAAAAAGATAAGATTTTGGCATGCTTGCATTAAAAATTTGCCAAAATTAGCTACATTCAACTTACAAAAAGGAAGAATCTTTCTTACAGCCATGTCATTTTGAAGGAATTATGCCCGGAAGCTTGCAATCTCCTGAAAATGAATTTGCGGCTGGAAGTGGAGGCAACTGAGTTTTTAGGAGGATTCCAAAATATTTTCTGCCTTCACTTTGCTCTAATGCCCTTCATAATGTACTTCTCTGATAATTAATAGTAGCCACGCGGCAAATTCCCTAGAGAAAAAATTCATGACCCCAACCAAAACTCAAACTTGCTTGTATGGACGGGTCAATAAACCATACGAAGAGCGAAAAGCAAGATAGCTCATTCGAACAAATCGCATTTTTTTCTTCAAAAAGAACCTCAAAGAGAAAACAACGGAAGCCCTTGGCTCATACGGCATGGCATAACTTGGCATTGACGAGAAAGTTTCATCTCATAAAAAGACTGAAATGTATGCGGCTTCAAGATAAGCTCGAAATGAAATGGACTTCAACTTTCAAGTTTTTGTTTTACTTGAGCCAAGTTTGAAGAATAAAGAGGGTTTTAACAATTCCAGTTTTTGAGAAGAGGGGTTAAGAAAACTTATTCCATTCCGCGCTAGCACTTCATCCATTTAAAACGATGATGTGTCACGGGCACATTATCATCATCGTCATCGTCACTACTGTTCTTCTTTTGGCTATGACTCTCCCCACATGTGACTGACTTGGCTTGACTTGAAGAGAACAAAACATGCATGAGCACGAGACGAGACTGTTGCTGAGTCTTTTGGCTTGAGCCTCCTTCGTGATGGGAAATAGTTCTTCTCCTTGGAATACATTATTATATTTCCTATTCAGGTCAATGAACCCAAATCAGATAATAGACTTCCTTAAAGAGTGACACTGAGTCTCATTTAGGTACTGTTTTGTGTGTGGGATGCATCCTCCAAACTCATCTCTTTGTCATTATTGTTGTAAGACATTCTGTGATTAAGCGCAATGGATGCACTTTCCTAAAGCATGCATATGATACTCCTCCTTTCTCAAACACTACGCGACATCCTCTCATGATATCATGTCATTCAATTTTCGTTTAATAAAAAATAAACTAAACAGTCTATTCTCAGCAGACGGACTTCTTTACGACCTTATTTCACGAGCTCTTTGGGAGACAAACAGAATGAAAAGAGAAAGTCAGCTTTTTGTTGACGACGGAGAATATCATCGTCATCATTACAGTCACTGCTATCAACAAAAACTGAAACAGGGAGGAAGTGGGAGAATGAGATAGGATAAAGTAGACACAGTTGTTTTATGCATCTTCTGAGTACTATCAATTTTTCAAGAGACAACTTAAACAACTTATACTGCGCACCCAAACACACACACACTTTCTCCGTCTATGAGGGAAGAAGAAGCCGCAATGCTTTATGCTCACAAAAAAGCAACATTCTTCACTGTCACAAAAGAGGTAGACGGCGTGTGTGTGTATCAAAGAGAGAAGTGAAGTCTTGTCGTTCTTGACTTGTTTCCCAATCTTAACTAGCCTAGCCTGACTTGGTTTGGAATGTAGTATGCATGTATGTCCTTGTAGTGACTTTCTCCTTGTGCAGGAGTCATTTCATCTTGATAAAGATGCACCTTGGGAAGAAAGTCAACAGGAGAGATAAGGAAATATATAACAAGTTTATTTTCAACCCTTTTTCTAACAAAATTTATAGGCATATTTACAAGATGGGATGAGATTGTAAGTGAATTGGCTAGGCTTGGCTCAAGTCAAAGGATGGGTGGAGATTCCCTATTTTGATTTTCCTATATGCCCCTCTTCTGCAAAGAAATATGTACTATGTAATCTGTCAGAGAGGATGGACTCCCATGTCAACTTAAAATGACCTCGAATACTTTCAATTTGATTCACAAAGCAGCGATGGCGATGGTAGTAGTAGACTTCGTCGTAGTAGACTTAAATCTCGGGACGCCCCACTGTCAGCACAATCTGGAATTTTTCAATTTAAGAAACTTGTGTGCTTCTTTCTCGCAAACTTTTTATTACTTCTCCTTTAGCCCGGTCTGGCCTGACTTGGCCTGCCATGCCATATCTTTCTTTGTTTGCTCATGTCGCAAATCGTAAAAGAATCAACAAAAACAATGAGAACAGACTTACTTACTTCTGGAGAAAGTAATAGAAAAGGATAAAGAAAGTTGAATAAAAAAATAAAAAGAAAGTTTTTTATTTAGTCCTAATGAGGAAGATAATAAGTCCCTTGTCACTCATTAACTCCACCATCCTGAAACATTTTTTACTACTAAAGCAATCGTAAGTACTACTAGCTGTACCGGAAAATTATAACGAATTGTTCTGGCCAGGCCAGTCCATCCATGTCTCTGTCTGACATAATAGAGTCTGATTGTGTGAGACTGGTAAAAAAGTAAAGTGACAGATGACATGGATGGACATGGACGGTAATGGCAACGGCAGCAGTAAGACAAGACCTACTCATAAAATCTACGAAATAAGTAAGTGTATTATGTTTTTAGTAAATGAGGACATGAGCTGATGTTGATGAGCGAAAAGAGGGGGAAGAAGTTAAACTTTTACTTTTCGCTCTACTCTTTGCAAATTTAATGATGCGTGACATGACAGACAGCAGCCAACCAGTATATTACTTATCACACGTGCATTTATACCGTTCCTTACGTAAAATTCACGCAGGTCTATGAACTTTTCAACTACGCTACAAAATAATGAAACTATATTGGCTCCACTGAAAACTTTAAATTAATCATTTGTCTTTGTCCTCCTTTTATGATAGACAAAAATTACGTGCAAGCAAGAAAATGAAACAATAAATGTCTTGAAGTTTGTTTGCGAACTTACGAAAGAAGGAAAGGCGTCTAATTGTATTTCACAAGAAATAAAGAAATTAATCTCAAGCCGTCATCACAAGTCAAAAATTTTATTTTTCAATTTAAAAGTTGAAGACATCGTAGTGGCAGCTTTAACAAAAACTAGTAAAATGGAACAAATGTTTCGTCCAACAACAATAATAATTGTTCTTCTGCAGCCAATCTGTAGTATTTTTCAAAAATGTTTTGTTTGCTACGATCATTGGCAGTAATCCAAATCCCATGAAAGCTTTCTTGAAAGCAAAGGCTTTTCCAGACTATCGTCACATATTTTTTTAGGTTTTTATTTTTTTCGTATGAAGACCATGAAAATGTGCAGATAAAGGAAAATTTATAAACAGCAACAGCAACAAAGCATAAGTCTACATAATGCCAAATTGATGAAGGAATTCGCAAAGGACGCAAAGGGCCAAGGAGAGTAAGTAAGCGTGCGTGAATCTATATCGAACGCATTGTACTAGGGTTTCTCTTATTTTATCAGAAGCGGCCCATCTTTGAAATAAATTCCATGAGTAGATAGCAGATGTGATGTGATGTAATTTCCTCAGAGACAAAGCAACGTTGAAGAAATAAGCGGAAGGGGATTCGATTTGAAGTTGAAGTGTAAAGCTGGTAGTGTTGGCCTAAGGACAAGAAGATGAGGAAGGCGATACGAAAGAGTCGAGGTTTAAGGAAGGAAGGGTGAAGGCAAAATGTCGGTAGTTTAGTCGTAGGTGGTTGGGTTGGGTAACGCGAAGAATGAATGTTGCCAGCTGTTTTGTTTTTTCGCGGAAGAAGAACCTAAAAAAATGCTGATGATGGCAAATGCCTAGCCATGCGTAAAAAATGAGAACTGAATGGGTAGGACACGATTTAGCTCTGGCGTCTAAGGATAGCTGCAATTTTTATTTCCCAAAGTTTTCTGCAAACGTGGGACTTTTTCTTGTGCGTATTTAGGTTAGTGGACGGCGGGATGGGAGATGGAACAAATAATATTTAGTGGGGCGGAAGTGAATAAATCGTGTAAATTTTCGTTCACATCAGACGTACAGCAAAGTGAAGCTATCAAGTACAAAAATAATATTATTCTTTGTTTGTGGACAAAATTGATTTCGAAATTCAAAGAATTCTCCTTTGGCCATGAATTAAATTAGCATTGGAATGTGCAGTTTTGTTATTTCAATTCTCAAACACTATCTATTTCACGGTGAAAAAGAAGCAGTCAAAAGATACTCGGATTATGTTTTCTGATGCAGTTTTTTCTCCGAATCGTGACTGGCAAGAATCTAAATGACATGTTTTACCGTTCGCCAAGCTTACACATCCAGCATTTTTTAAAGCTTTTCAGCGATTGCAATAGAAAGAAAGCATTTGGAAACTTTGTTCAAATGTTGTACTGCCACACTGCCAGTACCACTGCATTTGTGTAAGATGGAACGATGAAGTGTGTGAGCAAAGATAGTGGATGACGCCTGGTACGTGCATGCATGCCCCCATTAAATGCATTTTTCATCTGGTGAAGTACCAAAAAATTGGGAAAAGTGCCCAATTCCCTGACTACTGACTATACTACAGATTAAAAATAGCCAAACCAGAGAAAGTATTTCATGCTGAGTTGCTTTTGGTCTCGACTCATGCATCTGCTCTGTCCACTTACTACTTTCTCCCAGTAACTCTTTTCACTTTTTTTTACAGAAATGCATCCAACAAAATGAAAGCCACCATACACCTACTTATTTCCTTCTTAGAGAAAGAAATAGAAACAAAACTTGCTTTTCATATTTTCAAAAAACGAATTGAGAAATGAGATTAAAGGAAAGTGGGACAGACACGAACAAAAATTCTTTAGAACTTTTTAAACTTTCTCTTTATCTTGAGGGGACAACATTTCATGCATTATTTGAAAGTAGTTCCAAATAGTAATTAGGTATGCTTTTCACTGGAAGGTAGACTTTTGCCAATAAAAAGTCTGTCAATTTACAATTCAGACTTTTTTTCGAGAACTTAGGAAATTTAATTTTTATTTTCATTCAACTGTATTGCAGAAAGATAAAAAACGTCACATTCGAGACTCCTGAAACTACCAGTTGAGTTGAATGACAACATTTTTGGTGGTTATTTTCCACTTTGCCTGGAGGATACTTAGAAAGTGAAATGTGATTCTGCGGAGCATGAATTTTTTGTAAATGTCTTGTGGATATTTAGGTATGTATGTCTGTGCCACCTAAAACATATCCATTGTAGATTCTTTTGTTTTTGCAACTCTAGCTCAATTAACAACAGACCATAGACTTGAAATGTACCCCATGGTTTAATTACGAGGTGAAGTTGACGTGAATGAGGAAATAAAAGCAGAGATCAAATTGAGGTAAATTTTATTTTAACGAAATTAAACGCTTACTAATTTACAAACCAGTTATTTGATAGCCGGTCGGTTCAATTTCGAGCGCGTGCCGAAAATTAAAGCGTACCAGTAAATTAATTGAAAAGATACAGAATGTAAAGTTCACGTCAACTTGTCCTTCTAATTCAGACGTCTGCTGGCTTCACTGGATTCGCAATAAATATCGTTTTTATGGACCAAAACATTTCCAATTTTTCACTCGGGAAACTTCCTAGAAGCAATGCGATGTGACCTAAATATTTGGCTCTTCACTTTAAACAGAACGAGCTCTCATGATTCCATCTTAATTTTCCAAGATGAAATTTTCAGACAAGAATAGACACGTCATTACCACTAATTTCTTTTATGTAACTTTTGCTTTCTATAAATATTATTAGTTTTCCAAGAAATTATAATGTCTCAAATCTCCAAACTTCAAGGTTTTTGAGGTCACCGCAACTATTCCCACTACCACTACCTATTATGAATGAATGAATAGTGAAAATATTATTCGAAAAATCCAATATCTCATTGTCACCACACCACTCACAGCAACGAAGAAGCAAAAGAGTAAAAAGGGGGAAAGAAGAAGGCACTGACTGAACTGAACTATTACATAGTGACTATACAAAGGGGACTTAATGAAGTTTTCGATGAAAAGTCTAGGGC
This sequence comes from Seira musarum, assembly GCA_027743895.1. NCBI lineage: Eukaryota > Metazoa > Arthropoda > Collembola > Entomobryomorpha > Entomobryidae > Seira > Seira musarum. The sequence goes on along the minus strand of JAHZMX010001403.1, from coordinate 6,529 downwards.
TTAAAAAAGTCATTAGAGGTTGACACTTTGATTCCTCCTTCGTCTTTCTTTTTTTGCGTTCGTTGTGACGTTCAAAGTGGAAAACATCGTAATATCTCAATCTCACTCTTTCATTTATCAGCACATATTTTTTTTCTGGGAACAGGAAAATTTAATGATAGCGATTTGGATGAAGATGTTTCATCAAAGTAAAAGTTGAAAGGTAAACAACGCAGACATGTAGATACCTAGTTTATGTGAGATAGGTAAGATAACATGAAAAATCATTGATGATAACCTAAAAAGCGTCTATTAAAACGTTAACGAACGAAAAAGAAAATATTGAAAAAAATAAACGTCGTTAAAAGAATGATAATGAGTCAATAACATAAGCTGATATGCTGTTCCTCTAAAAAATAGTAAATAAAAAGGGCAAAATATCAAAGCAAGATGTATTTTTTTTAGTTCAAATCATCTTGTCGAAATCATCAATGACAAGAATTTGTACTAAAAAATAAATGGAGTTCCAATTTGTTTAACGTGAAGATTTTCGATTGGATTTCTGTGAAACGTGAAGGTGAAGAAGAAGAAGTAAGTATATAGTGAAGAGACTTTAAATTGATTCTTTTCTTTATCGTGACTTTTTCTCTTGAGAAAAAAAATACATAAAATTTTACGTGTAAGCATTCGAGCTCAATTTCAGGACTATTAGGGCACATTTAAAGTAATATATGAGTTTTATACATGACGGCTTCTTTTTGTCCTGGAGGATGTGTGCCAAAGCGGAAAAAAGAGTAGTCAGAATTATGTCACGTCACATCCCCTTCAAGTCTTTTTGTCGGTTGCTCGACGATCCCGCCGTTATACATTGCATTCACACTGCTTACGTTTCACTACCGTTTTTTTCCTATCATGTCATGTGATGGCACGTGAAGGTGAAACTTGCAAAGCTTAAAAAATGGCTTTGAAAGGTCCCTTCATTTTCCTGTTCTTGTACTTGTACTCCCACTCCTCTCAATAGACAAGTCATGTAGAACATAAAGGCAGGCCAAGGTAGACTTTCTGACTAGTCACGAAAAACTCATTCAAATTTTAAAAAAGAAGTTAGATCCACAAAAGAAGAAAGAAATAAAATTCAATTTCTTCTAAAAAATGTAAACGAAAATCCTCTTTTTTCTGTAAAAGGTGCCTCATATACGTGTAACATAGTAGTAGTAATAGTGGTAGTATTATGCTTTACGCACCTTTCTTCCTAATGAGAAATTGGAGCTTTCTACAGTGTCAACCCTTTTTTACTTAACTCTGATGAGTTTCCCTAAGCCTGATTAATTTTCTTGAAGGAGGAAAGCGTTTTTCCTCTCTTGGGACTCTACCTAGATACCACCTTTAGATTTTCCCAGGAGAAAACTCACAGGAATCTGGAGAGAGGTTACCTAGCTAGATGGGCCAGGCCAGGCCAGTTTTTGTGATCCCCCTTACATTGTATGTAGAAAAAAAGTCATTTTTTGTAGAGGAGCCTCATAGTTTCACACAGTCCCTTTTTTATCTGGTGTGGTGAACTTGACGAGCCATTCTCATTTCTTGTTTGCGTTGGCATTGGTAATGGTACAGTACAACTGGAGAAGAGTAACGGCGAGGGAAAGATAAACTGAGAACATTTGTGGTGCAAAGCTCTCCAGGACTCACTTTCACTCTGTTTTTGTTCCGCTCCTGTGGTACGGCATGGCCTTGACAAGGTAGACCCCATCTCTTCCCTTCCCTTTTATCTCCACATTTTTGGTGAACAGACTCGGATCTCTTTAAAACATCTTACGCCACAAAAGAGCTGCTGGTCGCTAGTGAGGTGGAATGTTTGTTCTACTTCAAAGCCCTATAATTATTGTAAAGGGATATTCAAGCTACAGTCCCCAGGTCTCCAGTAGACATGAGCCAATTAGACCAAGCTTTATCTTTCCCTTCCCTTCATTCCTCTCTGCAAAGTGATAATGCTCTATTTAAGTGGAACATTTTCCTTTAGGTTAATGCCATTGGACGAGGGCGGACCTTTCACTGTGGAAAAATAATATTTCAAGGACGAAAGATGGGCTAGTTTCATCTCCTTAATATAAAGGAATATAGGGCAGTGGCAATGAGTGAGTTATGGTGGTGGGTGGTCTTTTTCGAAGGTGACCTGAATTGTGGTAATTACGAAACTTAAAGATGCATGTAAAATATTTAGCGTGGATAATGAGTCTGTAGGCACCGTCCATTTTGAAGTGAAAATTTTATAATACATTAGTTTTACAATGTCGTGTCAAAATGACAAGGCTACTAATATAACATCGTGTACGTACAGAGAATATGACAAAACTTATAAAGGGCTATGTTTTTGTGTATAAGTATGTGCGTGATGTTTTTAAAGTTCAAATCCTTCACATTTAATTGAAATTGTTTCATCCTCACATGTCCTGCCATGTATATCTGTTCCCTCTGTAAAATACTAATGAGCACACTTTCACAATTTTCTTCCTTAATTGCTCGACTTTTTTCCTAAACGAACAAAGTAAAATGCAGAATTCCACATCTCAATAAAAACTACGACTTTCTCTGAAAACATAATGCTTTTCATTCATTTCCACACTTTTTCTTATTAATTCATTCTTGAAAGGAAGAAAAACGGAATATTTTATGAGAAGTTTGGCTGAAAAAAGTAGAAATAATAAGGAGAGTTGAGTAGTGACTAGTCGCCCAATTAATTTTTCTTGTAGTTTTTCTCTTCTCCTTTCGTACTTCGTCCGCCCACACTTTTTTGTTAGCTTGTCCTTTAGTAGTAAGTAGTTCTATTAAATTAGATTCATTCCATGTTTCATTATTTTTTTTCTATTGTGGCAAAATGGCAGGGTTGGAATCCCCTTCCTGCAAAAAAAAAATAAGTTGATTTGAATGCAAAAACAAACCAAACCGGACCAGCCAAGCAGGCACTGGTTAGAAGAAAAAGGCAAATCCTCTTTTTTCCATTTTTTAATTTTGTTTCTACTCTTCTCCTTGCAAGTGGAAAAGAAGAAGTAGGAAGCAAATGAATTCTAACGAAGGAATCATGATGAGCGCATAATGAACCAGAGTTTTTTTTTGGTGAATAAGAAAAAAACTTTCAGCATTCCGCATTTCTTTTTCCCATCCGCAGGTTTTTACTTTTTTTTATTAGTTTTCTTCCTCATCAAAATGAATCATGAATGTTATATGCAAAGCTTACAGAACTTGCTTATATTACAACTTTTTTTCTCAACTCAAGAAAACTTCCTTCTTTTCTTTTGAAAAAAAAAACTGGACCTGGACAGGCGGACAGTACTCTTGAAAAGTTGTAGTGGAAAGTAATTATTTCTAACAAATTTTCATTTTGTTCTGTTTTATCTGGAGGAATCTTCTTTTACATGTGAGTAGAGTGGAGTATAGACATACATATGCATGATCATGATCCTGATCCCATCATGAGCCAAAAAAAAGAAATCCTTTCGTCTTACTTCTATATTCTATTCCACGCACTTTCCCTTTATTCAATTTTCACAAGAACAAGTAAAACTACGAAGGTAGCCAATATTGAATACAAATCGTGCAAAAATTTCATTTCATAAAAGCGCCGTTTCCCTACTTCTAACTCACGTCAAGTCAAAATATCTGTACCTTCATTTCATCTGTAACAAGCCAAGCCAAAGGTTTACCGTTAGCTATTTCTTTTTTTTCACGTACGTAACGAAACCAAGTTGTAGTGAGCAAACGAAATGATCATCTCATCTCATCTCATGAAGAAGAACGTGTTGTATTCTTTGTGCCAGAAATTGTATCTGCAATGCATAATTCCTTCGCTCCTTTCTTTTAAGGCGAAACTTCTCCCATTTCTCTTACTAAATGCCAAACACTTTTAGTTGAAATCAGAGAATTAAAAAGAAACAGGGGAAAAAATCTTTGCAATTTTTTTTTCTCACAATCTCCCTTTTCTCACGAAATGACAAACCAAAAAGCAGTTTACAGCACGCTATAAAGTTAAAAGAAGAAGACAAACTTTCCAACTTCACATCATGTACATACCTATGTACATACTACTTGATCAAATTGTGTGAGATGGTTGTGGATTGTGTAGTTTTTCTTACTCCATCGGTGGACGCACTTTTTCCCCACAAAAAAATCTTTTTTTCCTTTGGTTCTTTCTGTCACACGGATAAACTTGTAGACAAAATAGATTAGAATAGTTTCGTACAAAAAAGTTTTCTTCCAACACCACACAAGAAACCCATGTCGTTGTCGTAAACAATATTGGCCAATAATAGTTTAAGGTACTTTCACATTTTATTTAAAGGGGGGAAGAAAGGATGTAAGTACTCAAGTTAAATCGATCTTGAAGAGAGAGAGAAAAAAAAGAAGTAACAAGACGAGAATAGGGAAAGAACAAGCCAATCTTAAGAAAACAGAATTCGTTTTGATCAAGTTAAGTTTAAACTTTAAAGACAAGTCTTTCACTCTAAAGAGCAGGAAGCGACAGGAGCAAGAGAAAGTTGAAGTAAGGAATAAAGCCATAGAATGCCAGGCCATGTGATCTTTCCTTTTCCCCGAGTTTTTTTTGACTGTCTATTTATGCGTTAAAAATATTGTTATTGGGAAAAGTTTTGTTGTGTTCACACCTCCTTACTTTTTCCTTAGTTGACTTTATCCGGACGGAGATTGCATCCAATTTAGATGAGCCTTCCTTTACTTTCCCTGAAACGTAGTGGGAAAAGTGGAGGCTTATTTCTTCGAATGCTTTTTGATCTCTTCACTTTCAGCCAAGTCAGTCCGGGAATGAAAAGAATTGAGATTTCATCTTTAGCTTTAGTCTAGCTCGCTCTGGTCGTCTCGAAAAGTAAATGAGAATCACGTGGAGAACAGAATGAGAATGAAAGGAAAAGGCTAAAGGACCAAACCAAAAGAAAGTCTGTTTTGCGGAAACTCATTTTACCAAAAATAAAAAAAATAAACTTTTATGGTGAAAATCTCTTGTACATCTGACCATACGAATAAGAAGTAAGAACACGTACATATTCACGCAACAACGCAATGAAATGAACAAAAGTTTTGAATTTGGTCATGTCAAAATCGTCAAAGAAAGTGTTCATGGGAAGAACAGAATTTTTCTTGGGTGAATGGATTTTTCCAAGAAAGTCAGAAAATTGCTGGGATTAAGCTAGGAAATGTCTTTATTTTATTTTAGGAAACTTTTTCTTTGGAAATTCTATGCATTTTCTTGAGAGAAATTCAAATGATCTATATTTATTTTTATAGAATTCCATTTAACATTTATTTCGATCCATACATACACTCATGATGTGCGGGGGATAAAAGAGGGTGTGAAAATGTAAAGCAATAGCAATTGCAATAACAATTTCAGTCAAAGGAGGAAAGAAATGCAATATTATTTCGGTAATAATGTATTCATAAGCGGAGGATCAACGTTGTCACCATCGAATTGGGACTCTGTCTTTGTCACTTCCTCTGGAATTCGAGTGAAAAATTGGAAGCCATTATGGAATTGGAACCTTGGGAAATACCTTCTCCAGAAAAAAACATGTTTTCTTTCGCAATTGTTTAGGTATCAGATGGGATTGATAGAATTGCAGGAAATTGTTTTGACCTTTTATGCAACTGCAGGACTCGCAGTGAGGTAGTTCCATCTATCCAGCAAGAAAGTGATGCCGTTGAAGATAAGCTTATGGACTAATTGATACTTAAACTAAGGTTGTTTCTCAAATCTTCTTATCTCGTTTTACTTCGTTCTTTAAAAAAAAGGAAACAGGAGGTATTCTATGCTACACCTCACCTCGCTCCCGGTATTTTTCCTCCTGACGAGACAAGACAAGCCTTTTTCGTGAGTGATGTAATAAGAATGAAAAGCTTTTTTACTCTCTCACTGAAAGAGAGAGTAAGTAAAGAGCTTTTGAGAATCCCTCTTACCTTTTTATAAGCTCCTTCCTTCCGGACACCTTAGCTTAAGGCGATCATTAAGTCCTCTTTTCTCTGAAGTTTATGACACCTCTTCACACAACGAAAATATGAATGTTTTTACTACTTCCCATCATCATCCTTCCTTCCTTTCGCTAAATTTACTCGCTCTCCAGATGTAAACTCCAATTTCAGTCTAGTCTGCACGTGCTGGCTAGCCAATTCTTTTCAATGGTTCACGTATGTAATTTTTTATTCCGCTTCAGTATTGCTTATATCAATCATTCACCCTCACCGAAGCACAGTAATTGGAATTGCAATGGTCATTGAATCACTGAAAATGGGAGCCTACCGACACAGAGCAGAACACAGCAGTTTGTTCCTCTTTTGTTCTTTGAACAAATTTTTACTAGTCCTTTTTTTCGAAAAAAAATCCCAAGGGCATCGCTTTCCTCTCTTGTAGTTCTACTTTGTTTCAAGTGGTTTCCACTCGCATCTGTACATTCATATATCACTGCTAAATAGAATTTTACATGAAAGCTGTTACATTACATTATATTACAGTGTAGATTTTAACTGCCTCTCTTGTAGATTCTCCAAA
>JAHZMX010001402.1:0-17929 GCA_027743895.1 Seira musarum | reverse complement strand
TTTTTTCCTAATTTCGAGTGGAAATTATTAATAAATAATCATCTCTGTATGTGTGATGCACGTTTTTTTCTCTGTCCTTCCGACCGCACCGACTTTGCTTGAAACATGCAATTTTTTCCTACTTATAGTTATTCCAATCTTTTTCATATTTTCCATCTTATTACGGATCACAAATCACCGTAAAATTAAGGAAAAATCTGACTGAGATGAGGTGGCATATCCAACCATCAATGTAAGACTAGGTACACTTAATATTCTTACAATTTTCTCTTCTCGTGAAAATGTGACTTTTCTGGAAAGCCCAGTTGGCCAAAGCTGTAAATTGTGAAAATTTAATTTTGACGGTTTGGTCAACCTCTATAACTAAAATAATACTTATGAGCTATCATTTTATCTTCGTGTTTTCTGATCATTATCTTCAAGTGTGTGAAGGTAAAAAACCGTCTTATTATGAGGTAGTAGCGAGTGAGCAAACAAGGTGTACATGAATATTACAGCTCAGAAAGAATTTGTAAAAGTATGTTTATGTTGGTTTTTTATACCTTTCGTGGTTCATGCAAATGTGTTGTTTGCTAAAGTAAAAATGCGTTATACCTAAATATGGTGGTTATTAGGGATGCTTATGTCATAGTTTATGCATGTTAATGAGTTTTTCAGAGAAAGAATGTTATTTGCAGCATTTCACAGTGTCTTCTTTCCTCTTCATTAAAGTGCAAATAAAAGGTCAACTCGTTTATCCGACTCCACTTTTGTTTGGGAAAGAAAGGAACGATAATGATAATGTTATAGCTTGGCAGGTACACTTTTACTTAAACATAATTGCTTATTGTAACACGCTGCAAAATGACTGCATCTTACATGAATTTCTTACATGAGGAAAACGCGAAAATGAGAATGATGTTAACGCTATCTCTAAAACAAGATGAAAATTCCGGTCGAAAATGTCGAAATAGTGTGGTAGACGCATCTAATTTTGTAGATGAAGGAAAAAAAAGTTGATCACATGGACGAACTTTTTCCCTGTTTTTGGCATCTCAATCTCAAAGAGTTCATTGTCTGCAATGTCTGCTGCTGCTGCAACAATACAATCATTTTTAATAAATGCGGCTAGCTTTAGTTCATGACATGGTCTGGTCAAGGTTATTTTTTTCTAAGAACGCTGCACAACTGTCTCATCAATCTTCGACTTATTTGAAATTCATTTTTGCTATCAACTCCGATCAGGAAATATACTCATTTTCTTGTTGAATTATTCCATTGTTCGTGAAATTCTCAAAGGAATCTGCTGATCCTATGTTTGAGATTAGAGAACAAGTGGCACACGAAACAAAATGCACAAGAATAGAGGAAAATCAGAAAATCTACTTAGCTTTGAAAGTCATGCAGATTGAGAAAGCAAAAATATGCAGGAAGAAGAAGAGGGGCAGATTTTGTCAGTCAATTTTGCGCGTTCAATAAAATTCTCATTTTTTGAAAGTACTTTTCTCTCACAAATCCAGTTTTCTTTAGAAGAAGAGCGTGTAGAACTATTGGCTAGTCTATTTTGACTCCTTTCATTTAAGTCGGTTCAAAACTTAAAGATCGGATCGTCTTGCTCCTTCATTTTTGATCAACCCAAACAACAAAATAATCATGACATGTAACAAGTCCGTTTTTATCACTCAACATTTTTGTTTTGTCTGTCAGAAAATGGGATAATCATCTTCTCATTTTTTGCAAGTGTGATATTTTTTCGGTCGATTTTGTGAGGAAAAAATCTGTTAGAGATAAAAGGGTATTTTGCCTAATGGAGTACATAATTCCCAAATCAAAATTCTGTTCGACTGCTTGTCCTATTTGCATATGTATCTTAATCTAGAATCTAGTGAATAAAAATATGTATGCATAGGATGAAAGACAGAATTATGCTCTAGATGTTATTATTATAAACTTCCATCAGTTTTACAAAATTGATCAAGACATTAACAAAGTTGGATTGACTGATAGTTGGATAGGTTGATAGCAAATCCTTACCAAGCTTGTCTGTCCACGTAATAATNCTAGATGTTATTATTATAAACTTCCATCAGTTTTACAAAATTGATCAAGACATTAACAAAGTTGGATTGACTGATAGTTGGATAGGTTGATAGCAAATCCTTACCAAGCTTGTCTGTCCACGTAATAATTTTTGATTTTGGCATCGCCAAAAATCATGAACGGCTACTGTATTTCCTCTCATAGCTGATTTCAATTTAGTTGCTGATTTTCCATGTTTGATAAGCGACATCTTCAAAAAACGACAGTGATCGAAATGATTTAAGAAGCTAATGAATTAGGTAGTGGCTCCTGACAATGATCTTGATAAGCAAAAACGGGTTCGGGGAGAGCAGTTTGTTTTTCATAAGTTTAAATGCTTGTAAACCAAAGCATTTACGAATGTGTGATATGTTGGATAAAGTTGAGTGAAGTGAGTGGATATATGCACTTGCGAAAGAATGAATGATGATTCATGGTAGACTCAATTCAGAAAACAACTAAAACCCGCATGCACTTATTACTAACTTCCTTTAACATTTTCCCCTACAAATGTTTGGGTTTGTTTGGAGAAGTAGAATTCAACCTGTTGCTCTCACTCATACTGACGATGAATTACATTATCTTATTATTTGCAACTACCCCATGAAAAATAGTGAACAGTTTTATGTGGCATCTGGGAAGCAGTAGCAAAATGGCTTTATTATCTAATTGTCACCATCGTTCATCTTTCCTAGTTAAGTACTTTACCCCCTGAAACGCTGAACAAACAATGGAAGACAAGAAGGTGAAAACTAGTCTAGCCATTCCCAAGGTGTGTTCTGTAAGAAAAAAAGAACATTAAAAGCTTTAAACTGCAATATGACAATAAAGAATGCAATTGAAGGTAGTGAAGGAAGGTAGATGAAAGAAAATGAATGAAAACACACTCCTTCTTTTGTGCCAACTACTTTTTATGCGATTATTATTACCGTGTAAAAACTATTGTTGCTTTACAATCATATAATATCTATTGTTTTTTTCCTAGTCATATTTAGCAAATTTGCTTGAAGAAACAGGCGAGGTCGTTTGTTGGACAGAAGCCTTCTAAAACTGACGTCTTTTGTAAAATAAGTACTAGGAAATAACTATGTACATATTAGAAATTTTGTGCACTGCATGCTTTAATTGAATGGTTTCATTAATCGTGAACGAGGAGTTTCAAGAAGAAAAATCGAAGCACGTTTTCCTCCACTTTTTTACAGATGCATATGTTTAGGGTGGTTTCCCCGATGATTTATTGTATGCTCCATTAAAAAGTCGTAATAAAAGTAGTGGTGCTTTAAGTTGTCCGTTTATAAAATTTTATTGCAAATGCAAATCGATAATTGCTTCTTTTTGGTATTTTTATGGCTATCATCAATCAAACAAGTGTTTAAAAGGCATTTCAGTTCGTTTTTTGAGAACATCGTCGTCAGTCAGTATCCACTTGCAATACCCCTAAGGACGAATGGAACATGATGCTGCTTGATTAGCTTAAGTTTAAACTGGTTGAAAGTACATAACAGATTCTATGTTTAGACTAGACAAAACTGGAAAATCCCCTGGTTTGGTTTTTATTATGAAAATTAGTAGTTCTTCACTCCTTAAAAAAGGATTTTTTTATTAGATGCGGTGCAAAGATTAATTATCATACCATACCATCATGGAACGAATTTATAATTTTTTGTCGCAGGTCAAGGCACTGAAGACTGTGTATAGCAGCCCGTCATTTATTATGATGTATCTCCGGCTTAATAATTTGACGGGTTCAAATTGAGTAAGATACAATGGTTTTTGAGTTGAAAGGAAAAGTAAGTAGACATTTTATGCATTATTCATTTCAAGAATGAATTTTGAAATCTATTTTCCTCGCTTAACTTGTTATTTTTTGCATTCTCTTACAAGTTTGGTGGTCCTGTCTTCTCTTATTTTTTCTAAAAAGTTGCCGTCAGATAAATGTCAAAAAGAAAAGCGGGACACGGTATGCACACGCCTGGTATTTTCTAATTGTAAAGTCTCTGAAGAGCTGGATTCTTTATGAAAAAAGACATTTTCTTATTCCAAATTCTAGTCAGGAAAACTAATGACTGGTTCGGTATTGACCTTCATCTTGCAAATTTTTTTTCTTCAATTATGAACTCATGTTCTTCTTTTGCAACAACGAAGGCATTGAGAAAAACTTGCCATTTCAAAATTCATTTTCCGGTTTAGTAATGAGGAGAAAAAAAACTTTTTCTTTAGTTTTTCTGATGACCGTAAGTATGCTCTGATGAAGAGCGTAATGAGAATGGCATCATCATCTCCGAAATGTGATGGCCATAATGTTGAAAAAAGTTAATGGAATTGTTGAAATGAAATATTCGTGAAGAGTAGCAAAGAAGAATTCTCTAGATTTTGTCAGATTGGCCAAGGTGGGCAGTAGTTGGCTCAGTCAAATTCGGAGATTTTTTTTCTAGAAAGAGGTTTTCACTGAATAAATTATCATTCTTGTTTTGCTGATTTTTTCCTGCGTGTTGTGTTGTTACTTGTTAACTGAACAAGTGACATTTGGCAATGAAAACAACTTCTGTTGCATGCACTCATGTGGATTGTAGATGGATGAGGCTACTCTTCAACTGCCATTACTACTGCTGCAGTAGGGTTTTATGAACACAGATAGTGTACATGTGAAGCATGGTAATCAAGTTGCATTAATTTACATAAATATTTTTTAAACTAGCTGGATAAAGTGAACTGTGTGACTATGATGTAGAAAAAAAACTATTTACCACTGTGCATTTTTGCATCATTTCATCATCATCAATGACAACCTCAAGGCTTCTTGCTGTTCCGTTGATAAATATGTCTTCGGCTTTCCCTAATCGAAAATCTTGAGGTTTTATGTGCTAAAAAGAAGTTGAGAAATTATATAAAACATATTGTTTCTGTAAAAATATTTTTAGAGAACGTAAAATACTAAAAAAAATGTCGGGAACATGGTATTCAGGCAGAGTGGAGTGAATAAGATGCATTAAGTGAAAAGGTATGCTAATGTTTGTATTGTTTGTTTTAAAAAATGATTTGAACAAAAAACCCGATTTATTCCTTTTTCTGATAAGAACAATTTTTTCTGAAGGAGAAAGAGACTTGCATGCAAATTTTTTCTCGAAAGCCTGCAATAATAATTAGGCATTCATGCTGATTTACATGCATTAAGTTTTTATGAAGTATGCGTGTTCAATTCGATGTATTATGCTTCCCGATCCAAACATTTCCCCCTTACATTAAACTGTCCACTTTTTCATTGCTTGCATGATAAGATAACGGAGTGGTTTTATGTAGACTTTGGTTAAACTAATCACGATTTTTGTAAAAAAAAATTCTCAACAATTTGAGGACCAACTCTTAATTTCATTCCAGTGTAAATAGCTTGATTACGTACCCGTTTTACTCTCGATAATGATGATAGGTTTTTCATCTCGAGTGGCACAGGACTTGAATAAATAATAAGAAAATGATTTACACTGCCCGCTTAATGTTATACGAGTTCATTTTTTAGAATAAACCCCAAAAGTTTCACCCTTTAAAATGCTTTAAAGGGTGAAACTTTTGCCTTAAAATGTTTTCTATGCGGGGAAGGCATGAATCTACAATACCAACCGAAATGAATGACTGCAGATTAAACGCCCATTTACTCGTAGACTGGCAATGCACTTTTTATTCCTGGAGGACGGTTTTGAATTTGAAACAAAATATTTATAAATGCAGAGCCTACTCCATCTCCGTGCTAAATGGTTCAAAACAATTAAACTAATAATCACAGACATGATTTTACAGGAAATACTCCTTCATTGCAATGTCTACCAAATCTTTTGATTTTGTGGAGAAGAAAATCTTATTTATATCCATTTAATTTTCACTTTAGCACGTTGACGTCATTCTCATCCTCACTATCATTATTAATTTCTGGGCTCTTGTGCTTGTAAATGCGGTGTGGGGGTACAAGATGATTGAGAATATTGTTTTACAAGATATGATTATACGCTGAAAAACGCATAATCATTATGAAATTTACGGGATCAAGATAAATATAGGAAAAGATTAGAATGGAAACAAACGATACGTTAAAAAAGCAATGAATAAGGTAAGCAAAAATGGGAAAGCGCACCCATTCATAACTAATAACGAGTTGTAGAAATATAAAAAAACTGCTAGAAAAGGGTTGAAGTAATGAATGCATGTTTATTCTTTAGCGAAAAAAATACTTCACTCATTTACGCAAACCGAAAAGTTGTCTGAGATCAGTTTATTGAGTATATTATCAGTTTACGTCAAAGGTTGGTTTTTTATTGTTATTCTTTCTTTTAAGACTCATTTTCTTAGTCGACCATTAAGCTTGGGGTAAAAGGTATCGGATTTTTGTTTCGCAGTTGCGTGCAATTATAAACTAGTACAGAATTAAATCATTAATCTTACCTCTTCCCTTTTTATGTATAAATCATCGAACATAATATCGTCCATTTATCCGATTCATACGAAAGATACTACTGCTTTGATTATATGAAATGAATTGTTTTGTATGGGAGCCTCGGGTAGAAAGTATGTACATTAAAAAGAAACAGAATGCATTATGCATTGGCTTTTGTGTATGATAGGTAGGGAAGCATGTCTTATTCTAATTGGCTTGGATGAGGGGGGAGTGAAAAACAAAAATACTCATCCCGATACAAGCCTGCGTTCATCTGTCTAGACTGTTATACTTACACTTCAGCGGAAATAATTGATATATTTTTTTACAGTCCAGTCAAAATAATTCGCAAAGATAAAGTTCAAGTATGCTGCACCCTTTCAGGAAGACTAGGCGTAAAATACAATGCTTTACAACTTTTGTATTGATTGTTTTCTACAGAGTTTTAGTTGATTGACTCCGGTGCTTCTGATTGCAATATTTTTAAATGTATAGAAATATCAAAATACTTGACGTCTGTTTTTTCATCATCCTTTCTCACATCCTTTAGCACATTTTCTTAAACTTTCATCACTTCTCTGATTCATTTTTCCCGTCATAATTTTTGGTTCCAGTGTGTAAGTTAATTTTGTCCTGGAGCGATATTCTTTTTAAAAATTCAGCTCATGTTTACTCTATGTGAATTTTTCTAAACTGCAGTTCTTGGAATAACTTTATTGTTTACGACTGTGCGTAACCATTGTCTGATTCTTTATTGCTTATTTATACCATCAATAATATGTTTCACGTTTTCATTATAAAGTAATTTATGGGCTTAATGGAAAGTCATAAAATCTTTTGAATTAATCTTGAACTTGGCTGTTGAGCAAATTAAGGCAACTCATCCACTTTCATTGCAAAATACATAAACATTGCAAGCACATTCAAATCGGTGGCTTTAATTGGTTTGTTGGTTGTTGGAACGTTGGAAGAGCCCCAGGGGTGTAAAAAAATTGATACTTTTTTCGTTTGCGTTTCTTCAGGCAGAAGCGCTAATTGGTTCAACATATTTTGTAAGCATGCAAAAATATGGTATCCACTCTAGAGATAAAAATTGCTCTTATGCATTTAAACTCTTCAAAGTTTCCGTCAATCATCATGGTTGGAGGAATAATTTTGTGTGTAGCACCAGCATGGAGTCACCAACTACTTTTTTTCCACCACTTTTTTGGCCGATAATCTAAAATTCAAGTTTGAAGTTAGAACGGATCCCTTTTAAAGAAAACAATTTTTGCATGAAAACTAAGAACCTCATGGTTGGAAAGTGAATTCGTGCAAGTGTCGTGCTGTGAGCCGTGAAAGCGGCAAGTAGTTAAAAAATGATAAAGCACGTAGGCTAACTCGCGTGGTGCACTGTGCATAGGTATGTATTCTCTTCAGAGAATTTCTTTCACAAGGGTTCACTCTGGCCGTCATATTTCATTCAGCCAAAGCCAACCTATCTTTTCAAAGGCAATTCAACTACTATCGATTTAAATTAAATTTTCTTTTTCATGCTCTCCGTAAACTTTTACCTTTACATCCAAGTCATTTTCTGCATAAATTCAGATCCAAGGTTTCCCCTTTATAAAGAAGTTTTGTCAGAATCAAAATGGTCGTTACGTATACCTTTTGACGCACGTTAAAGAAATATGGGGAAAAACAACGAGTCTATCTGGTTCAAAAGACCCTGCCCAGTAAGTAATGCAGACAGTTTTAATTTGAACTTGCAGAAAGTTACCGGTTCAAGGTTTTTCTACCTAAGCATTTATTTTCTCACTCCACCTCGTTTGTAAAGATTCGCTCTGATGGTGCTTTTACAAACATCATAATAATTACTTCTCTATCAAATCCCCATATCATAGTAATTATGAGAAAACCAGTGGCAGTCGTTTGGGCAGGCTTCAAGCTGCTCTGTCTATGGCCGATGACTACAATTACGTTCAGAGAAAACGTAAATGAATAGGTGAACTGTGAGCTGTTTGCATTTCTCTTTCTTCTCTGCTAATTGTTGTCAGATAAACGCAGACAACTGCAGAGGAAGTCGAGAACTGTAGAGGTAACCTATGGCAGTGACCCTTATTGTTTTTGGCGTTCCTAAACTGCGGCAAACCTTTGATGATGATTAATTCATCTTTGTATGCGTGGCTTGGCTTAACTATCGTCATCCATTCCAATTCCACACTTTTTCTGGTTTAACTCCCACTTTTGAGGGTAACTTATACAAGGAATACTTAGTGTGCCACGTAATAACAACTCATTAATGGGTTGTGGTTCCCGACAATTTGGAATGGAAGAGGGTGAACGAATCAGATAATTGAAATATTTCACACTATCTGAATGGATATACATTATTTCAGCAACGTGCATTCTATATGCATCGGATAAAGAGCAATGAGTAGTCCGAGCTACTTGAAAATCATCATTTCGTGGAGAAGAAGGAATAGATTCACGAAAGCATTCTTGTGAACAGAATGATCTTTCCTTCTCTCGGCACATGGCATAATATAATGAGGCAATACTTATGCTGCCGGAGTACAAAATCCCCTTGGCACACTCTACGTTTTCTTCATAGGTATTAATGTAATGGTCCTAATGATACTTAATGCATTGAAACCATAAACTGCTGTAAATAGTAGCTGAATGCAATGACTTTTGTTGTATGCAAAGTTTTGAAAACAGTGAAAAACATGATGATTTGATTGTGGGGAATATAGGATAAAGTGAAAAGAGGATTCCAATCCCAGAAAAGGAAAGAATTAAAATGAAAGCAAGTTGGTGTGCTACATATTTTCTTGTGGTTGTAACTATTATTGCACCCACCACCCGCTGATATTCTGCCAATTTTAATTTTAAAATATGAGATCGGCTTTTCAAAGGAATGTGAAACAAAGCGGATGATGTGTATTGTTCAGGGGTGGCAATGATGGGGTGATGACGGCTTCCTTTCATCACTCAACCTTCTCAATAAAATATGTATCTGCGGCTGATGGTAATGGTGGTGGTATGATTATCCTTTGATCATTTGCTACATTGCACCTGAAAAAATATAATCTTTTCAGAGTTGAGCAAAATCTACTTTTCGCGGACGACGCGACAGGGACAAGTCATAGTCAAGATGATGATGATGATGATTACATCGCTGTTAAGTACTGCTATCATGTGACAACCGGTACTAATCAGGCAATATGCATTCCTTGCACAAGAGGAATAAAAATATGTTCTTCGGGGATTTTTTTTTGTTATTACATTTTTTGTAGATAATCAGTGATATTTATTACCGTAAATTTTAGCGATGGTGGCCTTTCACAGAAAATATTGTAATCTCTCCGGTCTCTTGTCATGCCTTCTTTCATGTTTTCAAGAAGATCTCTAAAACAGTGGGGAAAAGTGGCTGCCGCATCCTCATTTGTTTTCTTTGAGCTGTCACCCACCCCTTATGAATCAGTTGGGAGCATTTTTTTATGCTCGGGTTACATTGCACCTGAAAAAATATAATCTTTTCAGAGTTGAGCAAAATCTACTTTTCGCGGACGACGCGACAGGGACAAGTCGTAGTCAAGATGAAGATGATGATGATTACATCGCTGTTAAGTGCTGCTATCATGTGACAACCGGTACTAATCAGGCAATATGCATTCCTTGCACAAGAGGAATAAAAATGTGTTCTGAAGGATTTTTTTTGTTATTACATTTTTTGTAGATAATCAGAGATATTTATTACCATAAACTTTAGCGATGGTGGCCTTTCACAGAAAATATTGTAATCTCTCCGGTCTCTTGTCATGCCTTCTTTCGTGTTTTCAAGAAGATCTCTAAAACAGTGGGGAAAAGTGGCTGCCGCATCGTCATTTGTTTTCTTTGAGCTGTCACCCACCCCTTATGAATCAGTTGGGAGCATTTTTTAATGCTCGGGCCACTGAGATCGGAGGTTTGCTTGCTAATGTCACTACTCAATAACTTATGCCGATATACATTCATCCATTCATTTAAGACAATACTTTTCTCTTAAAAAATAAAGTTGTGCGCTTTAATTACGCTGACTTGCCTTTTTTCTCCCGGCGCGTCTTTTAATGACTTTATTCGCGCTGAGAAAAGATAGTGCATTCTTATGATAATTTTATTGCCGTCTTGTTTAACCTTCCACTTAATTACCCCCGAGGCTTCTTTTTTGGGGTAATTTATGACTCTATTATGAGCACTCCATGGATTATTCGCTTTGGATGTAATTATGCACTTACGTTACCAAAAAGCGGAAATCGTCATATCCGCCGCCTCTCATTCTCAAAAGGGATGAAAGAATTTACATTTTGCATGAAAATATCCCGAAGTGATTGAGTCAGTCATTGAACACAACTGACGATGAGCAGCTTTCAGGAAAATGCAATGTCCTTCATTTGTTTTAACGAGATTTAACTGTGTTTCACTCATGAGTGAACAAGATTGTAGTAGTATAGTACAGAATCTCATTTTATTTTAGCTGCAATACTTCTGCTATCTAAATTAGTCGAGTTACACCTTAACATAAGATGGTCATACACGTAGGTGCAATGATAAAGAAATAAATAAATGACTTTCTTCACTTTTCATTTATCTAATCTTGAAACAACCGACAGTGGTGTGTCGACAAAGAGCACGGGTTTATTTTTGGGTGCTTCTGCAGATATTATGATGCCACTTGCTTAACTACAATACGTTAGAAGAAAATTATTTTTTGTTTTTACATCAGTTCACAGTCTGCTTGGACTTCAAACTGCAACAAGTCAAAAAATGTAAGTAAAATTCACTGGACTCAAACAGAATTAGGTTTGAATAGTAATAACATCCCATCCAAAGATGATGTGCGTTGATTGACTAAAATGTGATGAATGCAATAGACACATTTTCCACTTTTCCGCTACCGAACAAACGAAAATCGTAATTATTCTAAATGAAAAAAACTTGTTTTTCATTATGGTTCTTTGAATATCATTTATTATTCTTGTCTTATCTGTAATTTTACTCGGGGTAATTACTAATGCCCTCTTCGCAAAATCCAGTGCCGGCATCATGTTACAGAAAAAAATACGAAGGTGACGAAATTTGGGAGAAACTAACCTTTCATATTACAGTGCTGGCATTAGGGAGCTCTTTTTTGAAGGTGTGTTGCTTTATTACCCGCTCAACCAACAAGGTAATTATTTTCCTTGTCACATGAATCCTTTTGTGAACCTTTGGGGGTGTGTTATATTGCATTAGGGAGCTCTTTTTTGAAGGTGTGTTGCTTTATTACCCGCTCAACCAACAAGGTAATTATTTTCCTTGTCACATGAATCCTTTTGTGAACCTTTGGGGGTGTGTTATGTTGCACAGAACGAATGACTACTGTTGAAATTGAAAGTAGAATGCCGCAAATTTCAGCGAAACTTAGCTTCCCAATGCCAACATGACGAGTTAGCCTGTTACGAATCGCTGAAAATTGTTCGGATGAAACGAGGGAAATCTATAAAAATTGTGCATTTTTTTAGAGATCATGGGACTGATGAAAGAAACGTAGGTAGTTCTGTACCACCAACAGAAGATCGATGGATGTAAGATTGTACCAGAAGGAGTTTTAGCACCTCGTCTATTAGCTTACTTTGACCGTCTTTAATGTGTCTGATATGAAACTTTATTGTGTACGTTCTTCTTATTACCAGTCTTATATTTTTTATCAGCCACGGTATTTGACTTTGACCGGTAGAGATTGGAATTGGGGCTTGTATAGAGATTTTTTTTCTTATTTGCAAAAATGTATTTTTGTAATGCATTCTGTTTTACGTCATATCATGCCAGGAGGGATGCATGGCGAGTTACTTTTAGAGAATTTTATTTTAATTTTACTAGCTGTTAGAGAAGTTCTGATTCAGCGAGCATGTGTGAAGGTGATAAGACGAGAAGTCAAGCGCCTTCTTTCCGATCGTAAAGCTTGTGGAGTCATTGAGAACTTTATGTATATGAACTCATGTAGGTATATCAGTATGAAAACACTCAAAAGTCGACATTTATCTTATCATCGGCCGTAATTAAAGGTTTTAACAATTCAAATCCAACCTTTCGTAAAAATCAATTTGATACTTTCAGTTAAGAATTCATAAATTTATGTTTCATGCAATTTAATGTCCGAGTACGATGACTGACATGATGAAATTAGACGCGTATAGGTATTCAAGTTTCCTATTTCCTCTGTTTAATAGAAACTCGAACCCTTTAGCTTTGGCGGTATTAGTTGATTAATACATACTTCAAGCTTTGCAGTTGACAGGACAGGAAGCACCACCAGAAAGTGGAGAACCTGAATGAATGGGCAATCAAAGTAGTTCTTCAGTAGTTGAACTGGACGAATTTTGTAAATACATTCCTGTCAAATTTATGCTCTGCCAAAAGAGACTACATAGACTGATTCATTTTCATACGAATCAAGGTGCAAGGTACAACTTTCCCGTTCAGCCAGGCTAAGCTCAGCGACTGCCACCGCCACCACTACCACGACCAGGCCACAAAATTGCGTGCGTGCGGGTATGTCTTGTGTTTCGTGTGTCAATGAGTTCAAATCTTTTCAGTTTAGAGTAGAAAAAAATCAAGTAGATGCATAGATGGTAGTAAGCAAATAATTTCAAAATGTTTACCTATTTGCTTTATTGTCCGACTTGAGTAGGCACTCTCGGATCGGAAAGAGCATTATTATTATGTCATTTATCATCATGAAGCAGTTGATGAATAGTACACGATCTGGGGGTAACGTGTGCAGTAAAAAATGAGATCCTAGAAAAAAATCTGTAATGGAAAATTAACAATTCCTCTTATTCCCTTCTCGGTTACGGTTTTTTATTGTTCACGTTTGAATGCCAGTATGATTCATTCCATTATTTAATGTTTACTCTTCCCAGAGAAAATTTAAAATAATGATTTGCATTTATTTTGCATAAATAATGTAACGTGAATCTTCATGCATATCAACATCAACATCAACTGTTTCCTCTTGACTTGAGGGAAAACATTGAAAGCAGACAGGCATTTAATTTTGTAAAGTGCACTTGGAACGAAAACCTCGAAAAAATGTCGAGCTAAACTTCTGAAACTTTCAGATCGAGTTTCAAAAGAATAAAAAGATTTTGAAAAGGAAGGCTTTGTCTTTATGCGCTCATGGAGCGTGGACCATGTGCCAAGCTCACTTCCTTTTTCGATTTTTTTTCTCTTTTCTTTAAGCTCCGTCATCATTAGCTCAAGATGTTTCAATAAATAAATTTCATCAAATCGAGGGTATGTTTTTGGATTATAATTCTGTTAAATGAGCCCAGCTCTGCCTTCGTGAAATCATGAATACACATTTTCATAAAATGGGATTAACGCTTCATAAAGATTACTTTGTGCTTGTTTGCGCAAACAATGCTTTGCAGATTATAGATATACGTTTTTATGAAGAGCGGCTCCTCTAATAAATTGATAATGCTCCATTTCTTCACTTCCTAATAATATTTTCGTCTGGATAATTACACACTTTTCATAAAATACTTAATTACGTTGAAAATGAAAACATGGTTAATGAGAGAATCCACTCTCTATACCTAAATGGTAATATGCACTTGAAAGCAAATTTATTATCGCCATTAAAAGTTTCCTTTTCATACAAGATCCGTATTTTTCATTGCCAAGAAGCAAACAGCATTTTCGTTAGATTTGATGGTACATTTCTGGCATAGAAGTTGGACTAGCAATTTTTACTTGCAAGACTTATTTGATTTTTCTTTAAAAAATATTTTTCCCTACTTCCAGATCCATCCAAAGTTTGTGTAGGAGGAGATAATATGGAACAAATGGTGTAATTTCCTTGCAACAACATAAAGAAAAAAACGAGAAATTCGATTTTGTGGGATGAGATGAGGAATGAGCAAGGCCAAAAGAGTGAAAAGTGGCGGACAACGGACAAACTAAACTAACTGAAACGTCTTTGAGGTGTGAAAAAAGGACAAGCAAGTCGAGTGGAGCACAACGCAGCCGGTTTTTCGCTCTTTTCTGACAGGTGAACATGAAGCCATCAAAAGGTGGATGGAATTGCTCTTGACGCTTCAAGAAAAAAAACAATGTTGGTAAACTCTATATCTTTGTTTTATTTAAAAATTCTGAGATAATAATATATATGATGCGTCATTATAACATTGTTTATATACGCAGTGCAGTGCACTGGTTATTATCATGAAAAAATTTATTACTTGATATGCATAATAAGGAAAAAGTTTTGTTTTGCACCAGAATGGTTAATGGAGAAAAATGGAATAATTCTTCGAAACTTTTATTTTGACAGATGTATTGCATAATCTACTTCAAGAAATGGTAATTCCCGAGGATCAATCAGGGCAGAGCTGCAAAGAGAAGAAGTGCAAATGCCAAGGGTGTAGCCGCTGAAGGATTCGTACTTTTATAGTGATTGCGTTGAAGACAGAAGCTAGAATAAAATAGAGTCCACCAAGGGCCTTAGTGGTCCAGTTGGCTAAAGTCCCGGGGAATAAAGTTCGCCCGGGATGTCTAGTAATTCGTCTACTGGCCTGCTAAGTCCCAAGGTGTGACTTCTAAAAGTGTCATCACAAAATGTGCCAACATGAGGGCAATATGATACAAACCTGCCAAAAAGGAAAGGAAAGGCTTTCACTAGATTTCAGGTAAAACCCATTGAAATAAAATCCTAAGCATTAACAAAAAGAAGGATAAATTATTATTTTCTTAAGTCAAATTTTAGTGGACTAGACAAAATGCATGACGCGGATGACTCGTCGTTATCTTCAATCTTCTCTCCACTGTAACATGCGGATGTCTGAGGAAATAAGCTAAAGTAGTGATACTTCCACTTCCATTGTTTATGGAGAAGAGGATAAATAATAAACTACCTACTTAAGTGAAGTTTATGCAAAATTTATACTTATTTTCAGTGATCAGAAATATTTGAAGTGTATTAGTGTAGTGTGAGCTAGGATGAGGAGCAAAAGCATGACTTGACTCAAATAACGCTCACTTTTCTTCTGATATTTCTTTTGTCCTTTTCTTAAAAAGAAAAAAAAACCAAGACTGTCACAATTTGACAGAAAGGATTCTTTAACAGACACTATCGATAGAGAAAAGAAAATGAAACGGTTTTTGTTTCTTTTTTGACAGATTTCGTTTTACTTAAAAAGAAGCGCTTTCTTTTGTCAAGTAAAGTAAGTCGGAGTCGAACTGGCAGGTAAAAATTGGCGAACCATTAGTTTCTTCTAAACTTTTACTAGTACATATATTTACTTACACAAAAAACAGATTTTAATATTCATTAATGTTTCGACTCTTCGCCTTCACTCATAGTCGAAGTTACACTTCCCGAGAGATCGTTTCGTTTGGATGAACGAAGCAGAGGAAATATTTTCGCGTCTATCAGTATCTTATACCTTCTAAATCTTTTACTTCAAAATTGTATGCAAACTTGGTTTGATCGTGACAAATAAAATCAGATCGTGAAACATATTTTATTTGACATCCCGACATATATTATTTCTGAAGTCAACCAAGCCGTTCTACCAATGCGAATGGAGGGAACTCGCCGAGATATGAATGCGGTAAAAGGGTTACAATTAGCAAGAACCGATTTTTATTTTCACTCCTTTAAGGTTGTGTTAGAAGAGGATTTAAAAAAGCAAAAAATGCGCTTACGAACCGGAAAGAAACGATCCGTCTGCATTTAAGACATGCATATGTTAACTAGGATAAATTTTAAAGGGCGAAGTAATCATTGCCTGTGATGATTATGGACCGAACAATATTGTAAAAAAATTAAAGATTTAAACTGTTAATAAAAAATTGAAATATTTAATATTGATGGGGCTCAATCAATCAAAGTTTGACTGATAAGTGATAATGCATTGTTGCAAAGACATGACAGAATCAGACATGGAGTTTAATGTAAAAAAGAAACCAAATGACAACCACAAGAATTTCGTTTATACTACTGTAATATCAGTTTTAATAAGTTTATGAGAGGACATAAAACAAAATGGAACAGTAATAAAAATATGCAATGGTTTCGCCTACAATACATGTAAATGATAAAAAAAGCAATTCATATTTTTATTATCATTCATATTCAAATTGAAATGATACAAGGTTTACATCAAATACACAATCCCCGTAAATCTGGATTAAAGGTAAGGTTCTTACTAGTGATGTCTCTATACTAAATCAACCATCTAATCGTTCATACAAATACATAGGTACAATAATATTTACGCATTTTATTATAAATTTTTACGATAATAATATGAAGAATATGAAAGATTGATGCCGTCCGAAATCTCAGAACAATAAAAAATGATAAACAGGACACTAGTACAAAAACTTTTTTATGTGACTTTGCATTACTATGCTATGGTGAAAAATACGCTATCGGTCACAATAGAATCATCACAAAAGTCGGAGCAAAACTGGTTGTACGAAATGATGTAAGTTGCCAGTATTGCATAAGACGATTTGCATTTATTCCTCTTGATTCTCAGTTTTGTTTGGTGGATTGCAAAATCTCACGATGAATATGAATGCATTGAATCTGTCCGTTTGACATCGTCAATAACAATCATAATTTGCATATAACGAAGTGTAATTTTACGCATTTATGGGCTTAAAAATATTGAATCCAGTCGCAGCAGTACTTATCATAGTTCCGGGAATCTGTGGATGCCAGTGTACCTCTTTAATGTCTTGTTGACCTTGGTGCACAAACATGAGTTGGGGTGGGACATCCTGTTGAAATAAAAAAAGTGAAGCAATAAAATTATAAAAATGGACATATGAAACAATCAAAGAATATGCTAAAAAAGTAGCCCTCGGGAGGCACAAAAACAACGAATTTCTAACATTTAAATTGTCAGATATAATGCCATTGAGACATAGATCAAAAAAGGAGAACACACATCTTCTTGTCAATTATCTGACAGATCAGCCAATAAATCAGCAACTACTGCTTTGACTGTCTACACTCCCTTGGACAATTCTAGCATACAAAGTGCTTTATTATACCGCCAAAGAAGAGTAAGGAGTTGAACTTCTATTATTATTTTATTATCTGAAAAGTGAGAAAGACAAAGCAAAGAAAGAGAGACATTAAAAGCACTTGCCACTTCATCGTCAGCTTTTGCTTCAGGATCTCGCTCTACTGCCAAATCCCAAATCGCAACTTGGTCATCTTCTCCTGCCGATGTAAGAACGCTGGATTCATCCGGGCTCCATTCCACAGAACAAATAGGACCTTTGTGATGGTGTCTGAATTCGGCAACACTGTCACCACTGTTAAATGATCTTTTTCATGCGCATTTTCTTTTGTTATCATTGCTCCTTTGTTTGGCTTGGCACGTGCGTCCCAGATCCGTATACTTAAATTATATGATTTAC
>JAHZMX010001401.1:0-13439 GCA_027743895.1 Seira musarum | reverse complement strand
GTATCAGGTAAGCAAGATGATTTTGATTAATTTTTAAAAGAAGACTCCAAAGTTGTCTTATATTTTGCGTTAAATACCTATACACAGTGTAATGGAATGTTCAAGAATTTATCCAAGTCTGTCTTGACTTTGACAGCGACAGCGACAGCGCATCAATTTAAGTAATTGGCAAAAAAAATTGAGCCACATTATTTTAACAATGATTGACTTGAAAAAATTGCAAATCTAATTCATAAATCCGCTTGAAACAATGCGATTTCATGTCATTGTCACAGGACATGTCACTGTCACTTTCGTTCCAGTTTTTTCTCTTCTTATTTAAAAGGATGAAGGAATTTTTTTTAACGAAACCACTTAAATTGGATTGGCTTGTTTACTCTTCTTTATGAATGAGCTTGAAAGGGAATTAAGGAAGCGTTTCTCTGTCACAATTACAATCACAATAAATAAGCTATCAAGTGGGGCTGTAGATGTATCGGAATTTGCATGGAATATTTTAGATAACCGACAACTAAGTACGTTAAGGAGTGGATGGAGCCATTAAATATTTTTTTCCATTCGATTAATTGAAAACTAGCTGGAAGGGATGGATATTTTGAATTGAAATGTGTGGATATGGTTGTGGTAAAAACCACATTTTTTTCAAAACTTTATTATGCCCATAAATCATTCAAAATCCCTGAACCACATTTTCGTTTTTTCTCCCATAATTCAGCCCAATCCACTCAACCTTCACCGTCACTATTTTCATTGCATTACTAAAACGCGATAAGTAATTCTTTTCGTTCATGTAAAGATATTTTGAGGGTTAAACCAATTGACACTCTTTCAAAATCACTTCAGTGACTCAGACTCGAAGTGACCCAACTTTTTTTCTTGCTCTCACCATCGACACTTCCGGTGACTCATGTTTCCTTTTCCCATATAAAATATATTTTTTACGTTTTCCTGGAAGAAATTTCTATCAAACTAATTTATTTATCGCGCGTTTTTAGAAGATAGAAATCAGTAGGAAAAGTGCTTTGTTGGTTCTGTCTTTTTTGCAAAGAAAATACACAAAACAATGGGTGGCCATTGTATGGCGTCGAGTCGAGTCGAGTCAATTTCTATTTCAGGTCCATTCCATGCACTTTCACTATTCCAATTCCAAAGACTGCGAGTGGTGTGGTTTGGTTTGGTTTGGTTTGGCTGGCGTGGTGGTCTACCAATTCCCAGATTTATTACGCATCTTCCTTTGAAAATCCAAGAAGAAATTTATTTTCCCATACTGTCGGATCGGATGGAATTTAATTGCATTTTTAATAGTGCAAGTCGTTTTATATGCCGTTGAGTAAGTAGGATAGGGTTGGAGTTTACTACTTTTTAGTAAACCTGATTTGACTGGAATAGCTTTAGGTTGAATGGTTAATTGTGACATCCAAATCCAAACATCCGAATCCGACTTGTCTAAATTTGTACTTTCCGTAGTGGTAAGTAAACTGATTAAGATGAGTTCAAAGGCATTTTTGTTTAGGCATTATCCGATCTGATGAAATTAAAATTCCAAACATGTTTTGGTCGTACGTTCACATTAAAAAAACCTTTCCGGCAAAAAATTTATTTTGCGATTTTTTTTTAAATTTTGCTCCCCAAACAATTGGAAATCATGTCGACTTGTGAAATGTCCAAAATGGAAAACGGTATTGGGTAGCATGAGCTATTTCGAGTATTTAATAAATATTTAGTAATTACATTAAAATCAATAACGGGAACGTCCCAAGTCACCCCGTAATAGTTTTCTGCATATTTCCAGTTTCCCAATCGATTTTGTAAATGGGAAATCAGGAAATCCTGGTATTTACCGGTATTTCCCACAACTTCGTTTTTCCCACTTACATTCCTGGCTTGGCCTAAAATAAATAAGGTACTCAAAAGCATGTTAATCATCCGGGTAACGCTTATTATACTAATCTTTACACCGGAACAAAGAAAAATACTATACAAATACGCCTGAAACAATTTTTTTTGTATTTATCTGGTTTACTTTTTCCCAAACATATCCCAGCATTGCAACATAATTTTGTCTGCGTTATGAAAAAAAATTAATCATATTTCATCACAGAAATTCTAAAAAAGGATATCCTTTGTAAAGTTCATCCTCACGTTTGAATTACATACATTTTTTTCGTTCCACATTCCATCACATCACATCACATCACAAGCCCTTATGTAACTAAGAACTCCCACGCTCCGGCTATGAATACAGAGTAATAAGCTTCGTTACGTTGATTGTGGTTGTAACTGTAAGGGTTTTTTTACGTGCGTGGGGGAAGCTGAGACTATGTATATGTCAGCAGTCGGCACGCACACACACTCCCTCCGTAGGTATGTAAAAATATCGTAGGTTTGATGTGGAAGGGTCACCTTCACTGCGGTTTTAGTTTCCTTCCGCCGCTTTCAACTCGAACGTAAAGTCTAAACCAAACCACACCACGAAAAAAAGAGGACCTGAAAAAATCTAATTTCTTTCCGTCACGACTTTCTCCCGCTTTGGATGCGAATGAGTGTAGGTATTTATTTATCTATTCCATTCCACTTCCAATTAAGTTATGAGTAGTCAGTAGCCTGTCTATCTATTTAAAATGAAGCTAGCACGCACGTACGGGAAAATGGGAGAAAATGAGCTACAAAATACTGGCGTATGAGATACATTCCGGTATAACTTTATACCGGAACAAAATTTCCGGATTTTTACAGGCAAAATTTTTTTTGCAAAAAATGACTAAAAATGTCTGCTCATGGAAAGAAAAAATTCCGGAAAATTTTAGACCTTGCTTTTACTAATTTAAAATCGATTATTATTTTAATTCCTTCTCAGCTACGTTCCGATAACTTAAAAAATTTTATTCCATTTGAAAAGCGTCATCTAACCCAGTATTGTACTCCCACTGGATTTTGACATTCCACATGCCTACTTCACATCACTTTCTGCGAAATATTGACATTAGGCATAGTCACTTAGTTCTAAGGAAGTTGATTAGCGTTCACTTCAATGCATTTACTTTTGCTACTCACTCAAGTCAAGGCAGTTGGCATGTGGAAATCAAGTTATTGTAAAAATTCGGAGAAAAAGGAAGTCCACAGTGCTATGGCGTGGCGTAATGTTTAAAAACTACTCTTTTGACATTTGCATTAGAAAGTTCTGCACGAAGAATTCTTAATCTTTTTCATGGACCTGGACCTGTTCTTTGTCACCTTAAGTCAGATTAGACTCCATTTTCCTCTACTTTACTCTATTCCATTCCGATGGCAAAACTTTTCTATTCAACTTCCACAGCAGCATATCCAAAAGTTTTTTTTTGTGCCAATAAATAGCGTTTCATGCGCGTCTCACTCGAACCATAAACAATGGCATCCGCCAGGTAAATTATTTGTCTTCATTTGATTTTTAATTCGCGTCGGATAAAATTCGTGATGAATTCCGTTGTCATAAAAATTGAGTAAATTTTACGCTGGTTTTATACTCGGCCAATTCCTTTTCCTTTCCTTAATTTTTCAACAACCTTTCCTTAACCTTTCCGGAGGATCATCTATACTTGAAAAAGGAAANTTCTATTCAACTTCCACAGCAGCACACTCAGAAATTTTTTTTTGTGCCAATAAATTTCTCATTTCTCACAATTGCTGAAGACATTAAAAAGGATAGTGAAATAGCGTCGCCCTCGAACCATAAACAACGGCATCCGCCATGTAAATTATTTTTCTTCATTTGATTTTTAATTTGCGCCGGATAAAATTCGTGATGAATTCCGTCGTTAAAAAAATGACGGACGGGAGTCCTTTACCTAATCTGCGCATTGTCTTAGATAGGGACGGCGGAACCCAAATTTTTGAGGNTTACTTCGGCAATTTAATTTTATCACTTATTTAACAGTAAATATAATTTGTCACGTTACTCCTATCAGTTTATGTCGAATCAAAACAATCATCAGCTGTTATTCAACGCTTTGTTCTAGCAATCCTCCGCAGAAAAGTTGAAGCTAGCTCAACTTCAAAAAAGGACGCGAAACGGAAAGAAAAAGGAAATGAAAAGGTAGTATAGAAGGCACGACGGAAAGGAAACCGAAAGGGTGAGAAAAGGATAAGCAAAGCATTGGAGTATAGAAGGTTTCCTTTCCTTTTTCTTTCCTTTTCCCTTCCTTCAGCCCGAGTATAAAACCAGCGTTAGACACAAATGACTGGGGGGACCTAATCTGCGCATTGTCTTAGGTAAGAACGGCGGAACCCAAATTTTTGAGTGGGGGGCTCTATAAGATTTTTAGGGCGGACATTTCTTCAGTGGTTCATTTTTGCCATCTTTGTAAAGCTGCTTGAGTAAAAAAACACTGAACCTCCTAACAAGAAATGCAGGGACCGCACAACCGGGGAGTACAATGTACCCCCCCCCCCGAAATTTGAAAATTAACATTAGTAGGATAGGGAATTTGCAAAAATTGCGTAATTTTTTTAGCATTATTAGGACCCCCTTGTACCCCCTGTTCCGCGATCCCTGAAGAAATGGGCCCCCCCTGAAACTGGTTCCGAAGCCCATGAAGGAATTATTTTATAAAATATTCGATTTTTCTACATCATCCACGACGAAACTAATCTTCACCCAAATGCTCTTTGACCGTATTTAGGAAAGCTACAGGAAGAAAATGATGAAAGATCCTTTCATTTTTCATCTGAAAGGAAGTTTCTCACACGTCAATATTAATTTGCTTTTGCAATGTCGATGACACAAATTTCACCAACTTATCATCATTACCACCTCTAATATGAAATCCGAAGTGATAGGGTTTTTTATTTTCCTAATGGAATAAAAATGTGACACTGACACTTCACATCTATTTCGTAGAATCAAGTGCTAAACAAACAACTCGATTCTGTGTAAACTCGTCTTGTTGTGGTTGTTATAGGTTAAATTAAATTGAGATCTGCGTGGGAGTGACGAATTGCTTCCAACAGGTTCGGTTCGGTTCGAAAGGAAAGGGGAAGCATGTGATAATGATTTCATTTTCTCATATTACGTACGTACTTTCAGGAAAAAAATACAAATTAGCTTAGGGAGGAAAATTGAATTGAAAAGACATCCGTCCCCTGAAGAAGAAGAAGAGGAAAAAAAAACCTTTTAAAAATGGAGGTTCACAGATGATGCTCTTTGGTCAGAATAAAGTAGAACTCTCTTTGATTCCAATTCCATGGGAGGGTAAAAGGGAGAACGAACTTTAATAAAAGCTGTTATAACAGCGGAAAAGACGTAGCTGATGACAATTTAAAAAAAATTAAATTCGCAAATTTTCAATGATTTTGCTTAAATATCTTACAATTTCAAAAAATGATGGAAAAAAGATTTCAAATAGTCTTTTTCCGTTGGCGGTTAAAAATTTATTAATTTGTTAATTTTTATAACAATTTTTTCGTTACTATTCGAGATTTTTGAATGAGCTTTTAAAAGCCACAACTGTTTTCGTTCTCAAAAATTTAAACTCATCATCTTCTACTGACGAAACCCATGTTGAAAATTTCAAGTCAATTTTAAATAACGGTACAGACAGACAGACGGACACTTCAAATCAATACTCGCTGAAATCAGCTACGTAATAACTTTTCAGATCTTTATCTCGTGATAAATGCCATTTTCAAGCGCTGCCGAGCTGAACAATATATGAAGAGGAGAATAAATCTTCCGTATACTCGCTGAAATCAGCTACGTAATAACTTTTCAGATCTTTATCTCGTGATAAATGCCATTTTCAAGCGCTGCCGAGCTGAACAATATATGAAGAGGAGGATAAATCTTCCGTAGAAAAATACTCGGCAACAGATGCATTAATCACTTACGCCATATTATCATCTTCCAAAGTACACTGAAATGACATTTGTTGGAAAGAAAGAAAAAACTTCTATCGAGTTTTTTTTCCTCTACACACTTGTGCCAAATTATCGTCAAGCATTAATTTGAACACATGATAAGAAGGAAAGATCGGTGCCAAACTACTCAAGAAAATTATGCTTAACAGCAACAGCTTCAAACATCTTGATTATTTCCCTTTAATTGTACGATAGCGATAGCAAGAGGGATGGTTATTAAAATTATATCGAATTACATTCCAAAAACACGAGCACGAGCTATTTTTAGAATAAAAAAATTCCTTCCTTTTGTTTACTCTGATTTTATAAATTTCGAGATATTTTTAGCTATTTATAGAGCAGAAAATTGGTGGAGGTGAAAATAATCTTTTTAAGGTCTATTTATTTTACAAAGGACGCATGCGCATTCATAAATATTTTTTTCGAGTCTGTTTCTGTTCGTTCTACTCCGAATTCCATTTCCAAGTTTTTACTTCGGTTTATTTCAGGGGCCGCAGAACCGGGGGACGGGGGGATAATGACCCCCCCCCCTGGAATCGGGACTTTAACATTAGCAGGATAGGAGTCCAAAAACCTTAATACATTATAAGGATAGGAATATCCCTCTCGCCCCCCCTTGTTCCGCGGCACCTGGTTTATTCAAATTTCTGAAATCCTATTTCCTGGAAAAAACCTTTTAGCATTTTGGCTCTACTTTGAAATGTTTTTACGGCCAAAAATCATATTTCAATTCAGTTATTTTACTTTCAATTTTTTTGGGTGGGTAACATATTCTGGAGACAAAAAAATTGAAACGTCAATGGACTATTATAGTTTCCATCAGAGAAAGTAGTCGTAGCCAACTGCGCATTTCAAAAATTTTTGTGGTGGACGTGAACGTGTGTTGGAATTCCTTTAGTACTCTTTTGTTTTATGAGATAAAACAATGATAATGTCTCGACTTTCTAAATCCGCAAACGTGCTTTGAAGCCAAAGAAAAAGTTTTAGATTTTTTTTGTAAATGAATTGAACACAACTGCAAGTACAAATATGTTAAATGTCAATTTAATTAAACCGGGCCAAAAACCATCATCAAAATAATTATCGAGTTCTGCGGTTATGGAATGCTTAAACGTGATATTTTTAGTATTTGATTATTTTAATAATTTGCAGAGGTGAGACAATTAAAAAAGCAGACAATATTAATTCGCGGGAAGATCAGGGATCTCCAATTTTCCCATTGGTCATATCATTTTCTATTAAATTGTGGGAAAATGCCAATTTGAGAGAACTTGTGCAATTTTTGACATTTTTTTAAATTTTCCTGGGAAAAAGTAAATTTCCCACTGGGAAATGAATTCATCAAAAGTGGTAAAATTCGCATCCCTGTGCAAAAAAAAAAAAAAAAAAATTGTAGCATGAAGCTTAAAACTTTTTTATCTGGTTTTACATGACCACATTTACCTATCACTGTCCATATTGCAGAGAGAAAGAATTCGGCTCTAAACTCACTTCGACCATGCCGTAAGAATAAAAATTATTACGGCTCTTTATTTTTAGTATTTGATTATTTTAATAATTTGCAGAGGTGAGACAATTAAAAAAGCAGACAATATTAATTCGCGGGAAGATCAGGGATCTCCAATTTTCCCATCGGTCATATCATTTTTTATTTTAAAAATGGGAAAATGCCATTTTGAGAGGATTTGTGCAATTTTTTAAATTTTCCTGGGAAAAACTAAATTTCCCATGGGAAAGGAATTCTTCTAAAGCGGTAAAATTCTCATTCCTGTTCAAAAAATTGTAGCATGAAGCTTAAAACTTTTTATCTGGTTTTACATGACCACATTTACCTATCACTGTCCATATTGCAGAGAGAAAGAATTTGGCTCTGAACTCACGTCGGCTCTGCCGTAAGAATAAAAATTATTGCAGCTCTTCCACACTCACAATTCACAATAATTTCAACGATGAAAAGGACGGAAGTATGCATTAATTTCAATTCTATGCAGTAGAGCATGTCATGGAATATCTGTAGAGATGTCTTCTTCCTCCATCTCCAGCAGAAGAGAAATCGGTCATTTTCTTTAACAACTTTACCCAGCCTCCAGNACTTTTTTATCTGGTTTTACATGACCACATTTACCTATCACTGTCCATATTGCAGAGAGAAAGAATTCGGCTCTAAACTCACTTCGACCATGCCGTAAGAATAAAAATTATTACGGCTCTTCCACACTCACAATTCATAATAATTTCAACGATGAAAAGGACGGAAGTATGCATTAATTTCAATTCTATGCAGTAGAGCATGTCATGGAATATCTGTAGAGATGTCTTCTTCCTCCATCTCCAGCACAAGCAGAAGAGAAATCGGTCATTTTCTTTAACAACTTTACCCATTCTCCAGAAGCATTGGAAAAAGTGCAATGGAGAGCAATTTTTCTGTCATTTCCATTCTATATTGAGCTATAAAGTTTTACTACGTTTTTAGACAGACTCATTCATATCATGTCATGTCATATGAGAGATTCTGTTGCATTCCAATGTATAAAACATTTTATTTCCGCTTTTTGCATTTTACTTCCGTACATCTTCCAACTTAAGCTTATCTTGTCCATGCGAGATAAGGGAATGAATGAATATTAATGCAGTGCAGATGCAGAGGAATTTCCAGTGTAGGAATTTGCAGATTTCTAAGCTATTCATTTAAATATTATTTGGACTGGACTATTTGCAACTATATCGAAGTTTTAGAGATTTATCATGAAACCACAACCACCAAAAATATTTACGGTTGAATGCATTATCATCATATTTAGAATTATTCAATCAGAATTTATGATGCATGACTGACCTGGCGTCTCGCATTCCTCCACTTCCAATGCGAACCAACTTGTTCGATAACCGCATTATTTTATTACCCTATTATTAGTTCATAGTGTTATCATTCATGTCGATGTAATATACAAATATTTTTATTACATTACAAAGCATTAAAATTCCTGGACTATGTAGCGCATTCATGCAATTTGTCATCATCATGAGCCATCGGTAAATATCTGACCCTTCGCTGTTGGTCAAGAATATTTTTTTTCCGATGTCACCATCACCATCACCATAAATCACAGGCTCGTTAGAAAATTTTAAGTAAAAAATTATAACCTCCTTTACTGAAAAACAACATAAATTTATGCCTTAAAAAGATGGTTCTACCCAATAATCCCCTTGTCAAAAATCCCCCTGGACAAAATCCCCTCCTCATCAATCCCCCATGAACAGAATCCACTCCCCAATAATCAAACCCAGGCAGACTGGGTTAACTACACGCTCCAAATGAGTGATTATTAAGTAATGGATTTGTCTTAAACCTGAATGAATATAAATGAATGAAACTTTATGAATAAAAAATCATCCAAAACCACCATTCATTTCTTACTTACTGTACTTATTATTGGGGAGGGGATTCTGTTTAGGAGGGGATTTTGTCCAGGGGGATTTTTGACAAGGGGATCATTAGGCGATACCAAAAAGATTTTTTTTATGATATATTTATTCAGACATAAAAAATTTAAGTAAGTAGCCCTTTCACATTTTGTCTTTTATTCATTTTGTCATGTCATGTCACTTCCTAATTAATTATCATTCTCATTAAGTATTTCTGTAATAAACTATATATCCATTTAAAGTGACACTCTAAAGATGTGGGAATAGCTCTGCACCATCTTTAATCAAGTCATATTGGATTGGAGTGGAGGCCACTCCTGAAAAATACAATTGCGTGTGCTCTATAATTCACACTATTTAAATTTTAATGGAAAATATTCTGTCTTCCACTTCATCTGAATAAGGCACCTCATCTCATCATATCATCATCATTAAGAATCAAACGAGGGACAAATATTTTTTTTGGCGAGTGGCGACCATTCCCTACGTCACCAAAAACCAAGCCAGTGCAAACTAGATTGTGCAAATTTTTAAAGGTTCGTCAGATATGTACGAATAAAAAAAATGCGTTGATGTTACCGTTGTGTTGCGTAATAAAACAATAATGCACTTTTATTAGCGTACGGTATTCCGTGCAAAAGAGAGAACATTATTGCGAATTGCGATACTCGACCTTCGCTAACTTATGCTATACATGCAGAATGGCTTAGAACACTTTTTGATAAAGACGTCATGTCAGTTTTTTTTTCCACATTCCTACACCTTACGCCTTACATTTTGTGCATAATTTCTTTTTGTTTTTTGATCGGGTCTATTACGGTTTCATGAATGAGGTAAAATAAATACAAAAAAAAAGATTTATAATGATTCATCTCACCTCATTTCATGTCCATCCCAAAAGTCAAAGTGAGATTCCTTGAGTGAGGTCTTTGCTTATTTTCATATTTACCTGACTTCCTCTTCTTCGTTCTTAATCCATGTAAAGCTATTTGGACATGAACTGAGGACATGGATCTGGTCTGTTGAAACTAAGAAATTCGTAAAGCTTGTGCAATTTTATTGAATGACCTCTGATTTTACGATGGCTCAAGGAATGACACGAAATACGCGAACCCAACTACGCTGAAAAGATCCTATCACAATCACATTCACAAACAATCATATTCATATCGTCATGATATGATGATGGCTACAATTACAATTACAATTACCGCTGTTCTCGTTATTGTTGCATAGCTTTAGTTGTGTTGTAGTATTTTATTTGTCCGTAAGTGACTGTGAATATTTCTAGTTTGTGCCTCCACACAAGAAAATTCTTATCTCATTTCGGATGATCATCTTCTTTTTTGGAAAGACGGAAGAAGAAAAAAGCCAAGTAAAAATTATTCACATTCTTTTTTCAACGTTGGACTGTTTAAATAATACGCATACCTCTGTTATGTGGCCCACATGCCCACTCAAATTACTCCACAGTTTACATTTTAATATTGTGATAAGATGCGGTGTAGGCCAACAGAACAGAACCGTAATGAAACGCAGGTGGTCTTCTTGAATTGCAGGATTCCCTGTGGAATTTTTTTTGTTTGTTTTGTGTTTGTGGAAATGCGTTGGATTATTTGTTTTGTTCTCTTCAAAGTTTCCTCTGTAGCTCAGGTGAAATTGTGACTGTAAAAATTTGTGAATTTTTTTGCGAAACCTTCAACGACTGAATAATCAAAACAAAAAAAAGTTTTAGGAGTGAAGTGAACCAGAAACCCTCTAATGGCCCATGGCAGTCGTTGTGAAGCGTTATTCAAATTCAAACTTTTTTCGTGTGTGTGGTCCTCGAAGTTTCTTTTGCGGTTACTCAGGCCATGCCAAGCCATGCCAGTGTAGGTCATGAACACATTCCATTGTACTCCGATAATCATATTTTGCGTTTAGTTTCATATCTCACTTGGCATCGCATTCGCATGTCTTCAGTTCAATCTTCCTTCACCCGAACTGTAATTGTAAGATCGCATCGTATCTTTATGCATGAGTATGTCGGTTTTCCACACGCCAAGCCACGCCACGCTGACCTAAATTATGGATTGTGTAAGCCCTTACCACTTTCTTTTTTTTCACATCTCTTCCATCTTCCATGCATAAGTTCTTCAAGAGTTTTTTTATGAGTGAAATGTAAATAAGTAATTGACTAGGGTTTCCCCGTAAAAACATTCAAATAAACACGTTCGAAATTTAAGCGGTTTTGTTTTCGCGTCGAAGTTTCCCAACGGCACACTTTAATATTAAAGGTGTAATGTAATGCTTCCGTCTAGTCTGACTTGGAAGTGGTGGGTAACGCAGTTTTTTTTCTGTGGGTTTTACTCTCACCACTACCACTTGTGATGACCTAGAATTACTTACTTCATTCCATTACATTCCAGCCAAGCCAAGCCAGTCCAGTGTATTATCTTGTTTCTTGTGCTTCTGAACCCTTCAAAATAGACAAGAACGACCTATTTCTTTCTCTTCTCTCATTATCTATTCAACTTAACCAACTACAGAGGCACATCTAGAGCAGGCTTGGTCACGCAGGGTTGAGATATATCCCACTTTTGAAGAATTTTAATTCCCAGTGGGAAATTGATTTTCCCTGGGAAAAAAGGGAAAATGTCCAACCAAGGAAGATAAGTTGGGAAAAATGAATATGTGGGAAATCCCGGTAATAACCAATTCCTGTCCAAAATATTCACTGGAAAAAATGGCCAAAAAAGCTAGCCATCGAGTAAATTCAAATACATTTAAAACCATTGCAAATAGGTCTCAAGTCACCCCAAACTAGCATTTCCCACATTTTCCAGGTCAAAATGATGGACGAGAACGGAAAATTCCGGTTTTTACCACAAATTCATTTTTTCCCAGTTATCCTCCCTGGTCCTCTTGACCTGCCTATCTTTGTTCCAGGTTTCTGTGCAATGCAATGTGAATGTGAGTAACTAAGCGCAATTGTTTATTGCATCGCTTCGTTCATTTCGCTCGTGTATTTTATTTTGTGCGTAAAAAATTACTTAATAGGAAGAACATCCCTACAAATATCTGTAACGAGAAAAGCTTTCTCCATCGCTATGCTTTCATTAACAACATAAATATTTTACTCTGGATAAGTACTCCAGTAGTTCTCTTTTTAGTAAAACCTCCCATGTCCTCTTTTGCTTTGGCATGGTCCAATGTTTAATTCAGTTTTTTTAAGCATTTTTGCCAAGTCAAGTCGAAAAAAGGAATTTTTGCAAAAATAGGTTTTGCATATCGTGCAAGTCAACTTTGGTATCTTCATCGCAATTAATATGCAAGCTTTAGCGGAATCTTGTTTTGCTAACTACTTTTCCATGAAATAGATAGAAGCCTTTTGCAACTTTTTATGCGTGTTTCGTTTTCCTTGCTAATCATCAGTTCTTTCCGGCTTTTCAGCGTGACATTACATTAGCATGATCTGGAATGACTTGAACAGACAGACAGATCCGATCTTTAACTTTCCAGTTCACTTCTGTTCCCTTCCTTTTCGTATTGATCTGGATCAGTAGTGGCAGTGGTAAAGTAATTAGCTAATGAGAATTAGACTGACCGTCTGACGTTTTTTTTATAAAAAACGTTTTTATAAAAAAAAAATACCAGCATGGTCTGGTCTGGTCTGATCTTCGTTGGCCTTTTTCAGTTCCACTTTCACTACTTAAGAGAGTTTTTTTTGGGCAACTTCCTTTTTTTCATTTGCACTATGGATAGGATCAGGGGCCGCGGTACCGGGGGGATAATGACCCCCCTGGAACCGAGAATTTAACATTAGCAGGATAGGGAGTCCAAAAATCTTAATACATTATAAGGATAGGAATATCCCCCCTCGTCCCCCCTGTTCCGCGGCGCCTGGATAGGATGACAGTATTATCGGATCTTCTTCTTTTTTAGAAAAACTTTCGCCATTTCCTAAAACAATGTCGATTTTTTATTCAAGCGTACTTACTTCTTGGCTTTGGCTTGGCTCATTTATTGAAGCCAGAGGGAGCGTAAGAAAATGCTTGTTAAAATTAAGAGGATAAGTGCAAGTATGTAGCCATTCTTTCTATTTCCATATTCATCACTGACAATTTCTCCAAATTTCCCTT
>JAHZMX010001400.1:0-22669 GCA_027743895.1 Seira musarum | reverse complement strand
CCAAACTTACCGATGGTTTTCTTGGCGCGAGGCAAAATCCACATAAGAAAATGACAACAAAGTAAAGCAAAGCAAACAAAAAAAGGCTTTTTGGGTCTTTGTTATGATGTGAAATTTACCTGGCGCCAAGAATACCATCGGTAAGTTTGGATTGAGACGGGGGAAATGTGTACCGAATTCTCAACCACCTCTCCTTTGTGCTTAGCTACGCAAAAGTTTGAATTTTTACATGTTGGAAATGGGTAATATTATCAGTTTATCTTCCTGTTAAACAAAGTTTTTTTTGGTGATCGCGACGTTGTTGACACGAAAAATAGCTTGTGATAATCATGCTGCTGACAGGAGCTGGTGCTAGTTTAATGAATTACCTACGCCGGCCGTTGTGCATGATTTTATGAGACTTGACTTTTTTCTTAATCTTTTTAAAAAATCTTTTTGCCAAAGTACACAATACTAAACAGCGGGGAAAAATGTTTTCTCATTCATTCACGCACTATTGACATGTGTTTATTTGTTCAAAATAGTGAACGAAAAGATGCTAATCCTTTTTATTTTGTTAAAAGGTTATGGGAACATGGCACCGAAAACTTATTGGGGGCGAGTGTTCTGCATATGCTTCGCATTGATTGGAATCCCCTTCACGTTGACGGTGATTGCGGACGTGGGTAAACTGCTGGCTTCTGCCGTGTCATCGTCCTACAAGAGTTTCCGGAAACATTTTCCCAAGAAACTCACTACTAAGTCTTCCAAACTAAGTAAAAAATTTGGTATGAAAACTGAGCATGTTACGCGCTCCTGCTTATTATTATTCACACTACTTTTTTTAGTTCAAAATATTCTTAAACTATACTCCTTTCTATTCTTAACCTAAAAAATTTTAACAGTTTCCACAGAGACATAATTTTATTCACAACAAATGATTTGTTGTGAATCTCCAAACCGCATAATCATTTTTATTACGAACATGATGGTGAAAAGTTTAGGGGTCACAGTCCCAATTCTGTACAGTTTTTTTAGGTCAGCGTTAGCTCAATTGCTTGCTTTGGGACCATTCAAATTTATTATTATTTAGTGACCTTCACCTTCACTTTCACGATTCAGAGGAAAATTGAGAAAGGCACATTATCACCAAGTTCATCTCCCTTATCTATGTTAATGTTCGTATATGCCTTCATATTCCTACATTTTAAAACGTCCGGCTCTGGGGATCATATGTATTGACATCATCGCCGCAAAACCTATTCCGTATCACACTCACGTATTTTATTTTCTCTTTATCAAGCATTTTTTTGGAAAAAGAGGCCGCCGCATCAACAGAATTTGTATATATGCTAGTGACAGCAGTAACGGATTTTCAAGGAAAATTTCATACTTTTGCGTTGCTTGGACATTCCATCTTTCCCCATGAGCCAGCAGCATAACGTCAACACTAGAATTGAGCAACAACACGACTGCAAGCGGAGAGTTTCTTCTTTTATCTCTTTCCTTTGCTTTGTTGTGTAGGCAATGGCAATAGGCATTCAATTTTATAGCATGTCGTATTTTCATGGCTCAAGTACATGTCCCCAGTCTATTATGACAGTTGTCAAATGAGAGCCATTGCATATGAATTGCAAAAAAAAAATCTCCAAATGTTTTACTGTTTGCTTGGCACACCATTTTCACAAAGAAATGTCCCATTTCACTAGTACCATCATGTCATACTAGTGAAGTGGTGAAGAGGACGCTTGCATGAAAACAACAAAATACTTTATTTTTGTGACGCCAAATCGTCACATTTCTCATCCTCACACATTACATTACATACTCTGGGTAGTACTTGCTACTTATTATTAAGCTTGGGAAGAAGGAGCTATCAGACTTCTCGAAAGCAAACTATCATCAGAATTATTCTTGTGAAAAAATTAAGTCTTCTCAAGTACAAAGTTTTCGAAATAGTGAATGTCCGATGATGATCATATATGTCTTGTCTAGCAAACTTTGCTGTTGAATCCTAATACATATAAACGAAGTCAGAATCAGACTTGCTTGTGAGTAGCGTTTATTCAGCATGTACGTAATCCTCATCCTTTTTCACATCTCGTATGTATCGCCGAAATGGAGCACGTTTTACTTATTCATATTATCCTCACATAGCCCTTTTCATAATCAGCATAATACTTCTTTCCTTCCCACAAACTATGTACTTTTAAGCCTTCCAGAGTAGTAATATCTTACCGTAGATTTTGTTTCCACCATAAAAAATGCAAATAAAAAAGTTTGAGGAACATAACTCCTCCTGAAGCAGTTCAAATGATAACTCACATTCTTCATGAAGAAAAAGAAAGTTTTTAAAAT
The DNA here is from genome assembly GCA_027743895.1 of Seira musarum. Lineage (NCBI taxonomy): Eukaryota > Metazoa > Arthropoda > Collembola > Entomobryomorpha > Entomobryidae > Seira > Seira musarum. Next base: position 20,332 of record JAHZMX010001400.1, on the reverse strand, counting down.
ATTGAATAACTTTTTTTCTGGGTCAAGTGTAACGATCTAAATAATAGAAAGGCAACGTCTCTCTCTCCAGAGGTATATTACTTGCAAAAAAGTAATTCATGTAAAATCTTTAGATATCTTACACGAATATCGTATTTGGTGCAATTTTATAACACAAAAGCATTTTAAGCTTCAATGAAACATTTTAAGGTTTGGCTAAAAAACGATTTTTCCATAAAAACTGCGGATGACAAGAAGTGTGCATTCCACTTGTTAGTTGGATTGCATCCATGAATCATGAGCTCTTTTCCTCACCGAATACATATGTATTGCATTAACTTGGTGAAGTTTCCCGACGAGGATCCCAAGAAAAAGTACCTAAAGAATGGCCAGGAAACAAGCTGATTTATTTACTTTGAAAATACTAATACGATGAAAACTTCCACCGAGCCACGCCACACCACCTGCACCTGAATCATGTCTCACTTATAGGTACTTTCACTTATCCCAATTTTCTCAACCCTTTCCCCAGCGTCAAACCTTACTTTCTCTTTCCAAGTCATATCTCCTCTCAAGTCTGAATCTCACTTACTCTTACCAACTTACGTAGTCTTTTGGTCTTCTCCCATTTCAAAAGAATTCCGAAGGGAAGAATAAAAAATGGAGAAATTTTAATTTTCTTCATCCTCATGCATTCTTAAACCGAAAACGAATAAGCAAAGTGCGGCCAACAGACGTGGTAATGGCAAGGGCCAAGCATGATCTTCATATTTTGCCCTAAATCCCAGATTTCTAAAGGTTTCTGTTTTCATATATGAGATCTACTACCGGCCTGGCGGACGAGGCACAGAACAAGTGACCGTAAGGCGGATAAATCGTTTTAAAAGAAACCTTATATTTCCTTTATTACCCATTATTATTCTTCTTATTCTTTCTTTTTAATTTTTTTTGTCGCAACGCTGATATCGCTATATACGTGCCGTAGAAGGTTGACTTTTATCATAATCTTTATCATGTGCCTCTTTTCGTAGCCTTCCTCGTTGATGTTGATTGTACATAATTGTAATTATACGTAAAAGTAAGTGTTGACTATAGAGCTGCATTATCATTATTACAAACCGTTGAATGTAACAATGTAAGTGTTCATATTACTGCGCTTTAGAGCAACTCTAGCTTTTTATGTTCAGCTATAGCTATTTTTAATTGTTCTCTCTAAAATGGCAAAGCCTTTTAACAACGTCATTTTCGTTAGAACAACAGGTGAACGAGGTGTGGTTTCTTTTCATCTCGCCAATCAATCAACGTTTTATGTTCGTACTGTAATTCCACCTCAAATTACTGCTTTTTTTGTAGATTCGTATAAAAGAAAATAAGTCCAATTGCAATTTTGATTGCCATTGTGACCAATTACAATTTCAAAAGGCTTTGTAATCATGCTGTAATTTAGCCGCTCAATTATTCTTATGTATATCTTATGCATCGTCGTCTGGCAAAAATATTAAAATGGCCGCTGTGTCGCTCGTTTCAAATTTTAATCTTAATGTTTGTATCGCAAACTTTTGAAAACACTTCAGTTTTATTGCATTTGTTTCTAAAGTGGTTAACTATATTGCATACATTGCCCGGTAAAAAGTACTTGTAGACGTATGCCGTTGAGTTCGTTCCCTTTCTGTTTTGGGAATGGAATGTTCGTATATTGTAGTTTGCATACTTGTTGGATATTGCGGAATTTCGATGTATTTGTAAATTGTATTATTATTGCGAAATGTATGTAGAAAGCTAAATGTAATGTGCTAAAGTAATTTCTACGTCAGTCATAAAAATTTATTTGTTCAATATTTCTTTCTAATTTTAACTTGTCCGTTTTTTACATTTTCCACGGTCAAATCCTCTTCACTGTCAATCCCATGTTCACCTTGGACCACATTTCGTTTCCTTCATTCCCATGGTGGATGGATGGGTTGGTGCGTGAACAGGGAAATCTGCGACCGTCATCGCTGCGCTCACCGTTCTCATAGTGGTAAGTACGAAAAATTAGTAACAGTGTATTTTTTCGTATTCAATTATTGAACTGGAAATTGGAACAACTCACCTCCTTGCACCTGAATGAATGAGCATGAGAAATTACTTTTACTTTAATTTTTTTAAGTGCAATCAAGTCCACCTTTTTCCACTGGGACCAGGTTTTCTTTTTATCGTGACATTTTGACAAAGACGAAGTAGCCTTTTAGAGTACTTTTTAATCAGCGTTTACTTTTCAACAAAAAGATGTGGTTGGAATCGATTTCTATTATTCTTTGTATGTCACGAATCACGATTGCGATTCCATTAGTCGTGGGCTTCTTTCCCATAAATGACAAAAATAAATGAAAATGGTGCAATATGTTGAACCTGCAAATACATAAAATCAAGATATCAATGCAGTGCAGTAGCAGTCTTAGGTTTTCACGCGTCGCGTCAAAATTCAATTTAGAGAGAGAAAAGTGTAGGTGAACGTGGACTTTCTTGCATTCACCACAAATGAACAAATGGGAAGGTTAAGAAGTTTTAAAAGGATTTTGTGGAACACTCTGAGACTTGGACAGTCCAATTCCAAACAAGCGAAGTACACGTCGGACACGATTCCACGAGTACCATATTTGTAATTTGTAATCGTTAATGCACTGCGTGCACACAAAGGAAAATAAAAATGAGTTCATTCATTCATGCATTCTACTTACTTGAACTCTGATTTGTTTTATTGAGTAAAAAAAGGTTGAGCTTTTTATTAGTAAAGCTTTCACCGAATTCATGTCACGAAATGAAACACATTTAGACATTTTTTCGAGAAATATTTTAACTAAAAATAGAGCGGTGGCCAATTTTCCAGAGTTTATTAGGTACTGCAAACAAAGAGTAGAAAAAAGTAATAAGTCTAGAGCTAATGGGCAAATACATGGCAGTAAGTACTTTCTCATTGAATTCATTTCCGGTTCAGACTCGAGACGCGGCGCGATGAAACATGCAACGCTTTTTTTTGTTGTATTTGAAATGTTTTCTAGGAAGTATTCTAATATTGTGCTTATTTTTCTGAAAATTTACAGAAAAGGAATCTTTCATGCTTCCGTGCATGATCTATATCATGATCGGCTTGGCGCTAACGTCAACGGCTATCGAGCTTGTGAGGAGTCAATACGCGGACTCTTGGAAGAGGATGCGTGAGTTGTCGACAAGATTACACTCGCTGTCAGGGCCTTTGGCGGAGAGTTTGAAAAAGTAAGTTAAAAACACGGCTGTGGTTTGAATCATTTAAACTTGAAAGTTGTGAAAACAATGTAAACTCATGTAAGTACATAATAGACCATTTGGATCTGATGATGTTTTATGTGTAAACAGATATGGCGACAATATAAACTTGGACGTGAATGTCCTTCAGGACTTGAAAGAATTAAAGAAAGCCCTAGCACTCAGCTCGAAGGGTATGAAACGAGAGGGATCCCTGTGGCGAAAAATTTGGGAGAATGAGGACGGCTTTGATATTGACATGGTGGAATCGGATGAACCAAAGCTTATTCAAATCATCATTTATGAGTCATCTGTATAATGGTGTCCGTCCACCTATTATAAAACGCTGAATAGTTTTGCCATGGTTATACTGTACCATAATAATGATCAAACTAATCGAAATCAATCACACAACAAAAAAATCTCCGGAAATATTGTCATTCATCATTGTTAAATACTTAGATAGAGTCGCTAAAACAACCATTACAGAAATTCGAATAGGCAAGTGAAATTATTTACTTATCGTTAAACTGATTTTTGGAAGATCATCATATACGAAGTGATTCATATATATTACATTTTTGCCTTTGCATTCACTTTTCTAATTTATTGCGACTGCACCGGTGCTGTAAGATGTAACGTCAAAAGCATTTGTTTTAATTAATTATGACTTATTGTTAGTATTTGATCCGAATTGTTAGTTAAAATCAATAGGTTAAATAAATGAATTTACACGTATATTTATTATATACGAACGAGCAATCGAGGTGTTACCTGTGTAATAATGCTAGTTACATTTTAAGTCATTCTTAATAGAAAATTTACTCGAATCTCATTACCATGTAATAAGAATTGTTTATTCTAGTCTAAATTTAATTAAATATAGTTCGAAATGAAGTAGAACCATTCAAATGGATTACTTATAAGTGGATTTTTTGTGTAAGTAAACCTAGTCAACCAAATGTAATTGGAGTCCTTATCTCTACTCATTTCGTCGCAATTTTAAATTCTCCTGAATATATACCTGCACCATTCACCAGCGTGCTTGGTTTTGAACTTGAATTTATTGTTAAAATACTTTATTGCTAGTGTTCTAGATTGAAGACGTGATAAAGAAAGGGAAATGACGGCACTGGCCAAATACTTTACCGCTTCCATTATCTCGGCTTTTTATCCGGACTACCGAATATAACTTACCATTTACCGTGATTGCAAAGATTTTTTTAAATTTAATGTTAGAAACTGTACAAAGTCTTAATTTATTGTAATCGTAAATAGGAACGTTTTAGATTATACATATGTATAAGTATATACGTAACACTAGTTCTCTTTCTGTAATCTGATGTATGATGATCAGGGCACAATGCAAAATGGGTATATTACATATACATAAATCATAATTGAGTTACTACAATTCACACGTTTTGGGAAAGGAATTGTATAAATTACAAATAAATGTATTTTATCGCATCATTATCAATCAATCATGTATACCTATTATTAAACATTATTATTACTATACGGCGCTGTAAATCTTTTACAATTCAAGAAGAAATGTGTATCAAATGAAACGAAAAAAATTATTGACATAAATAACTATGTCCTATTTAGCAGTAAGTGTTGTTATACGAACAACGATGGCTTAAAATGTACATTTTTTTGATTGAAAACATTCTATGTAAACTCACAAGCGTATTTCCATCTTCCATGTCCCACGAACTATATTGTATAGAATCTTCTTACTTAGAGTGCATTTGTTTATCGATTTGGTTTGATACAGTGCTTATCAAAGTAAAATTAAATAAATAAAAAACAGGTTTTTTTTTTCATAAGAATTTCCCAAAATCAACTTTTAATTTATCTGTTTGTAGTTATTTCCATGTCATAGTACAGCTATAGTATAGCTAACAAATTACTGCTGGAAAATACCGGATCCCGTTGCAGGCGTAGCAGCTAAAAATGCATAATAAAAGGAAAGTAAGTTGAATACGAGATCGTAATTCATCAAAAATTGTTAACCTAAGTGCTCTCTTTAAACCTTCATTTAATCTCAGAAGCTAAATCCGAACTGTTGCACTTGGCCGATCTGTTCCCTCATAAATGCCACAATTTTGCAGTAAAAATTCATGAGACAACATAGCTGCATTTTTTACCCACTGGCCACGGCCACATGCATAAAATTTCCGAACTGGTTGTGTCACACGTTCTCGTTCGTCTAGTGTTGATCAAAATCAAAATGGACTTTACGACCAAATGATTGGATTGCGTGCTCGGAAGATATGTCTTCATACTTCATACTAGTACAAGGCAGGTGGGCTACTTTAAGAACATATTTGCAATTCTGGATGACCATAATACAACACAATACTTGTGACTGGAAGATTGGAATGTAAAGGTGCACCATGCAGTGTTTGAGATGGAAATGGTAACTTATCTCTAGCTTTACCCCCTCCAGATAAAGCACAATTTTAGCAAAACCGTGTACGAGTAAACTAATGAGTAAAACAGGTATAACATAATGGGCGAATAATAGAAATGAGGTGCATATTGTAAAAGACGAAATCGTTCCAAGTAATGAGGATTATTTTTTCCGAAATTTTACAATTAGAACCAACGTATTAACCCATTTCATGTTTTTCACGCTCCACTTTCTTCAAACAAAGTTTCGTAAATAGCACAATGTTCGGAATAAGCAGTAAGCAATCCCTGAGTTTAAAAAACCTTAGCGTGTACAACCTACTGTCAATGTATGATGTATCAGATATCAATTTAAAATTTGGAGGAGGTAGATATATATTAAGATGGTGGCTATCTAATACATTTTTTTAACTGGCTAGGATGAATGCTTTAAACTAATTTAGGTATATAACTAATTCTTATTTTGGAGGCGACAATGCAAATAAATCAGTAAATGTAAACAGCTACTAAAGTCCGGATCAATTTTTATTATTGAGCCTTCAAGTAAAACGGCATTGTTTGAATGGTCAGTCATTATCAATACTAGCTTCGCAAGCTCCTCAGCTACGTAATAAATTAATATTTGCATACTGAGGAGTCAGTTGGACGAGATTGGATTTGTCTGTAATGTAGGTCATAAAAATATTAAATATTAATCTATTTGGACAATTTCCGGTAGATAAACCATTATTGCATTGCTTGGCTAAGCAAAAAGAAGCGGAATGACGCCTCTGTGCGTTCGAAAATGTTCGGTACCATGGCCCAATACAATGAACAACAAATCGTGCATTATTCAGCCTGAAATTTTTATTCTTACTTATTTTTCATTTTTATTATAACTTATTTAACTTATTACTTATTTTTCACTCTATATGATAATATTGATAAGCTCTGGATAAGATGTTTTTCTGATACTTTAGAAGTAGTCATTCTCCTTGACATGGCACAATGCTTATAAATTCGAGTTTCGCCCAACTAAATCTGGAACTTGAAGCCGAATTTCTCTTCAAAGTACCTGCAACAAAATATGGTATTTTTAAAAACAATATACGCGAACTTTAAGCAAGTGGGACTAGGTATCTTTACAATCGGAAAATCATCACTAAAATTGATGAATGATACATTGAACTTTAAACATGTGTACTTCTTTTTCATTTTCATTCAATATTATCATATCGATTTCTGGATAAGGCAACGTTTTTGTTATACTTTAGAAGTAGTCCTTCGTACATGGCATAGTGCTTCTAAATACGAATTTCACCCAATTAAGCCTGGAACTTGAAACCAAATTTTTCTTCAAAGTACCTGAAACAAATATTGCAATTTTAAAAACAATATAGCCTAATATAGGTGTACTTTAAGAAAGCAATTCATTAAAATACTGGAAGAGAAAATACAAACCTTTCAGTGGCACAAAAGTAATCCTTACAAACCGTAAGAATCGCTTCAATGTCTTTAGCCTCGTCAGGCAAATCTCCCACGGGAGTATCCTGATTCATACCCGCTTGTTGGTTAGGGGCTTTCGATTTTATTATTTCTGAAAAGATCAACAAAGAAGACAACCTCATAATTCGAATCAATGCATACTATTCATACATTGAACATGGAACGCTTAATTATATTCAAGAACATATGTAAATTAAACTATTGACGAAAATAGAAACAATGCGTTACCAATTAATCGAACTAAACCTCCACAATGAACCACGTCACTAAACCGCTTGACCTCCCTTTCGGCCATGACCTAAATCAGTTAAACATTAATATTTTGTTGTAAATCATGTTCCAAACCAAATTACTTTTTCTGATCTGGCAAAAGTACAATCAAGAAATCTTTGCCTTGCAAAATGTGTCTTTTAAGAAAATAGTACTCTTTCACCTTTTCACAACTTTCCTTCTCTCCGGCAGGAAGAGATTGACAAAATATTTCGAATGTCGCAAGAAGCTTTTCAATAAAAGGCGCTGCTAATTTTCCATTCGTTCCGGACTTCAAATACTCGCACAGGTCCGAGGAAATGTCGCAGATAGTAGGGGTCGCAACAATGGCACACTTTTAAAGAAAAATTAAAACGATGTTATTAATAGTCAAACAAAACATACTACAATGCAATAATGATATACAAAGTTTATCTTTGATTTAAAAGAAATTAGACAAACCGGAGATGCATTACTGTCCCAATTTACGGTGGTTTCTGGTGGCGTGGGGTTCATCACATTTTCAGCATGTTTCACAACCACTTCTTCATCATTTTCAGTAGAACTTTGAATAGGGCCTATATCTAAATAAAGAGGATCAACATTGTCTCCTGGCTCCGTTTCACAGTCGCTTTCGACCATCTCCAGCTCAGCCTCATTTTTCTTTAAATTGATGAGTTCAGAAAGCGCTTCCGACATTTCAGCAGGATTCGTTGGGACTAATTCATCATCAATGCTGCAGTCAAGATCGCCAACATACCCTGACTCATCTGCCTCCTCCTCGTTGCATTCAACTTCTTCGGTTTTGAACTTACTAGGTTCGTCGATAACTTCTTCATCGTTACATGACTGCAAGGCATCATCATCATCCATTTTTTCGTTCGAAGTTTCATCCCGACTCCCATCCAATTCAAAAGGTTTTCCTTCGAACGACTTGGACAATCGTTTACTGTTGGCAGATCTTCTTTTCTTACCTTTGTACCCGCCTTTAGGTTTCTTCTCCTTATTCGCAAGCTTTTTCAACTCCAAATGCTCCTTAGTTGTCTCTTCCGTGACCGGTTTGAGACAATCCACACGCACCCACCTACGAAAATAGCCGAAATTCATACCAATTCAAACTTCATAACACAGATTTGTGCACGTAACAAAGCACTGTTTTCCCTTACTCATCCCATTTCGAACCCCACTTTACATAATGAACAAAATAAGCATAGGTATCGGGCAATCCACGAATACGACCTAACAGAGAACGCACGTTTGCTGTCGCTTGCACGTCTTTAAAGGGTTGGACGTCTTTGATCACGGCCAGATAAAGTCGATTTGAAAACGAGCAATACACCTCATCTGACTTCTTGAAAATAGAATCATCCTTAGGGAAAGATTTCCTCGCAAATTTCGGAGTAGCTCCTTCAGAAGAATGAGTGCTGCCACAGACACTATCTCCTCCTCCTCCACCTCCACCACTTCCAGTTTCTGATGATGCCACCTCGGGTTGATCCGATATTCTGGTCCGTTTTTGCGGTGCCATCACTGATGATTAGATCAGTTTCAGCTGTAATTGTAATCCAAAAAAATCGGTCCCGATATTCACTTTGTTCTGCTAGTACACACTCACTGCAAATTTCGGAGTAGCTCCTTCAGAAGAATGAGTGCTGCCACAGACACTATCTCCTCCTCCTCCACCACTTCCAGTTTCTGATGATGCCACCTCGGGTTGATCCGATATTCTGGTCCGTTTTTGCGGTGCCATCACTGATGATTAGATCACTGTTTCAGCTGTAATTGTAATCCAAAAAAATTGGTCCCGATATTCACTTTGTTCTTAACTTAATGTTTCTGCTAGTACACACTCACTCAACACGAACGAAATCTAACGGGAAATCATATTTAAAGTCACGAATTAAATTCAAGTAAAATACTACGAGTTGGTCATTGTAGACTGTAGAATGAAAATGAAGCCTCATCAGTCAGCGAAGCTTTTCAATAATAGCAATTTTACAGGTGGTCTGTTATACTCTTTGATCTTTAACCTAAAGAAAGCAGTTTTGGTGCCCCAATTAGATTAATTTAAAAAACCGAGAGAAACGACCGACCGAGAAAGAAAAATAGAGTGTAAGTAAATGAATGAAACAGTAAATAAAAAAGGGAGATCCTTTCTACATGCAAACAAAGATATTGGCTTGGGGCAAAATGAAAGCCGCGAAAGTGTCGAAGTTAGATCAATACTATCTTTTCAGTATGCAATATTTTCACGACAGTTTAATTTGTAAAACTATAAATCTTACGTGTCAAAGTAAATAATTGCGCACAAATCCACTGCAGATGGTTCTATCAAGCGTTTGTCTGGAATCTCTCACTAAAAAGATTGTAACAGTTTTTGGCTGACAGAAGGTGACAGCTGAAATAAGTCCAAGTAAATTATTGAATTTTGAAACAGGTTTACGGCTGCTATGCTAATTCGAACTCTCAAGGACACTTAAAAACTTAACGACGCGATGTAACAACCGTATGAAGGGAGTCTTACTGTTTCAAAGACGTCGACATAGGTAAATATATAGGAAAGTTAAATTACAGGGTTCTAAATTCCAGTTTGGTTTTTCTTTACTGAGAATATAGCTACATAAATAATGTTGAAAAAGATTTGTTATAGGCAAACTGATAAAAGGAAAATTGAATTAAAGGGCACTACACTGGACTGGTCAAAGCCATAAAATGTTTTGTGAAATACCTTTGCATATTTTTGCGTAAAACATTTTCGGTCTTTGTTTGACCGACCTCCCAACTGTGACTGTCTGTCGTGTTAGCGGTCAACAATTTTAAGCAGCGTCTAAGGGGATAGCTTGGAAGGTTGAACTTGAAGATGGTTTACCGGCATGTTGTCACCCTCTCCAACAGCATTGTTGGGGTCAGTGTCCTTGCAATGCCATTTTGCTTTAAGCAGGTTTGTAATTCGTGAAAAATTGTAAATCCCATTCCATTACTATATTTGAAATATTTGGGAAATATCAATAAAAGTGCTTTTGCATATTCCAATTTCAGTGTGGCATCGTACTGGCTACAGTTTCCCTAATGATGGGAGCGGTCATGACTAGAATGGTTTGTTACTTTCTTATCAAAGCCGGTGTGATGAGTCGACGGAGAACGTACGAGATGCTTGGTAAATATTTCTTCACAACACTTGTGTACTTACACTTTGTGTAAGCACGTATTATTTATTCTTGACTGCAAATATATTAATTTGAAATGCTTTGTCTAATCAGCGTGGAGTACATTTGGGCACACCGGAAAATTCATGGTGGAAATCAGTATGATAGGATTTTTAATTGGAACGCTGATAGCCTTCATGGTAGTCATCGGCGATTTGGGCCCCGAAATACTGTCGGAAATATTCTCAGTAGAAAACAACTCATCTCTACGAACCATAATTATGACAGGTGATAGGCTCTATTATCCGGTTATATTATTTTAACTTGGAAATAAGTATAAAAAATAAACATTTATGCATGTATTTATTCTATTAGCATTGTCTCTATTCGTCGCATTGCCACTGGGATTACTGCGGAATATTGATAGCCTAAGTAGCGTGTCGACGGCGTCAGTTCTATTTTATTTATTTTTATTGATTAAGGTAATTTGCGAATGTTTTCCCAAGCCGAAAAAAGTGTTGCTTTGATTGATTGCAAGAAAAACCATTAATTTTCTCTCAATGTATAATTCCTTAGATATTTTCAGAGGGAATCGGACCATTGTGGTCAGGAGAATATTTAGAAAGAATACATTTCTGGCGATCCGCTGGTGTATTACAGTGCATTCCAATTTTCTCCATGGCCTTATCGTGTCAAACGTAAGTCCAATTCATTTAAAATTGTCATGCTGTTTTTTAACAAATAATTTGCTTTCACTTTTGTGATCTGCAGGCAAATCTTTGGAATTTATGACGCACTTCCTGAACCGTCAGTTCAAAAAATGAATGAGATCGTCAAGAAAGCGGTAAACATTTGCACATTTTTCNAGAATACATTTCTGGCGATCCGCTGGTGTATTACAGTGCATTCCAATTTTCTCCATGGCCTTATCGTGTCAAACGTAAGTCCAATTCATTTAAAATTGTGATGCTGTTTTTTAACAAATAGTTTGCTTTCACTTTTGTGATCTGCAGGCAAATCTTTGGAATTTATGACGCACTTCCTGAACCGTCAGTTCAAAAAATGAATGAGATCGTCAAGAAAGCGGTAAACATTTGCACATTTTTCTACTTTTCAGTAGGATTTTTTGGATATATCGCTTTCAGTCAGCAGAATTTCGGAGGTGGGTTGAGGTCATTTTGTACTAATATTGATGATTTTATGATAAATCATAGTAATGGCGATAAAGAAATAAGGAATAGTTGTAGCACAAATATTGTTTGAACTTGGTAGGAAATATCCTCCTGACCTTTTCCAGCACTTGGACTACTCAACTCATTAAGTCAATGTTCCTGATGAGCGTCGTTTTTTCTGTGCCTTTGGTTATGTAAGTATTATTATTATTAGCATAATTTCTCCCCTAACAATGTATTATTTGTACTGTGGAAGGGAAGAAATAAGACACGATTAATTATACTACTAATTTTACGCAAGACATAGCATTGTATCGTTTTTCTTTATTTGTAGACTACCTTGTCGGGCCAGCCTTCATTCACTTATATTCAGATCGGTACTTAAGTTAACATATTTTGAAACTACCTTCTTGCATTCTCCCATTTACCAATTACATATTTTGAATCATTTTCAGTCCTCTTCTGCGTATCATCATGTCCATGACATATCTACCAATTACATTCCCGAAGCTCGCATGAAATTCCTTACGGTTACAATTGTTGGTTCGTGTCTTATTGTTGGGATTTTGATTCCCAACATTGAACTTGTTCTGGGACTTGTTGGTTCAACCACGGGATCTGTCATTTGCATTATTTTCCCCAGTATCATGTTTGTGAGGGTTACTTCCAAAAACACAACTGAAAGACTTTTGGCACAGGTAAAAATTTGTCTTTTATACTAGCAATTTAGGGTATAATTTTTTATGTCGTCATTTTATGGGCACAAGCCAAGCAATCGCTCTAGCCTTCTCGAAACCTCAATTAAACATGACGGAACTTTATTTGAGCTAAATTTTACAATTCAAAATTACATGTTGATCTTGTTTATATCTAGATAATGTTTTTCATCGGGGTTGTCTTAATGTTTATGACGACCTATGCAACTCTATATGCTGCCGAGCAATCGCAAGTTGTTGATAAAATTCCAGAACCTTTGAAAGTTACGGAAGACATCATGCTTCTGAAACCTATTTTAAACGAGGGAGACGTTCAACTTAATTCGCCGGTTTCAAGTAAAAAAGAGGGTAAGTAAATTAATTTTCCGGTTTTCATCTTCCTACTCCCTACTAATATATGACGACACAATTTTAACTTAATTTTACGTCTTGGTTTTGATACTACTTACAATTTGGTTTAGGGTTAATTCTCGAAAACCAGCCACAAGTCCACCGTGTGGAATTTGAACATAAACTACCCGAAAAAATGATTTCTAGTAAGAACACAGGCAAACAATATGTCCTCCCAAGAAAGGAATCGAACAATCTGGTAGTGGAAACAAGGAAAGAAGTAATATCAGAAGTATCGAAGAAACCTGTTATGGAAGACCCAAGGCCCGTTATGAAAAACAATGATGAAAAACCTAGGGAGTCTTTAGGTTTTTCTAACCACGTCGTAAAGCATGATGACATGGCCGAAAAAAACAACGTTGATCCTAAGCCTGTAGTTGTACCAAAGCAGGAGGCTAAACCAGTTGCGGGCAATTTGAAGTCAGAAGTCAAAGAAGATCATCTTCCTGTGCCCAAGACAGCAACCCAAGATGAGAAAGTGAAAGAAGCTGGTAAAGAAAAGGACGAATTTGGGGGCAAAAATGTTGCTGAAGACTTTTTAAAACGGCTAGAAGAACATCAAGAAAACCAGAAGAAACTTCTTGAAGAACAAAAGGAAATCCTGGAAGAACTTAAGCAACATCACGCACAAGACGTCCGTGAAAAAATGGAAAAAGAATCGAAGAGTGATCCTGCCGCAGTGAAAAGGATAGAGACTGTTGACAGCCCACTGAAGGCGGAGGCAGCGAAAGGGATGACTTCTGCTAATGCCGAAAATATGATTCGACAACAGGAACAAATTATTGCAAAGATTTCCGAAAATCTAGAGAAGGAGAACAATAATGCCCAGCTTTTGGAAAAGCTAGAAGAAAATTTGAACAAGGAAGTTAAGTTGCTCGATAATCAAGCTAAATCTAATACTAGCAGTAGTAGTAGCAATAGCGTACTGAATAAAAAACGAACTGTTGAAGAAAATGCGAACGAGGTTTTAAAGTCTGTTGGAAATGTACAACAGGTAGGCAATTCAGACGTTAAGTTAAATTCGGTCGTAAATAATCATGCAGAGGTTGATGTACCAAAACAGAATTACAACAAAAATGTTGCAAAAGAGGATAATATAAATAATGTTATGCAAAACATAGATAAAGACAAAGGTGTACTTGTTGGTTCTTTAGCGGGTAATAAACCTAGTAAATCGAATATGGATGCAAATGTCGAACTGGACAAGAATCTGGGAGAAATTAAAGTTAGTGCTGGTGATCTTGACAAAAACTTTAAGCAAGATATGTCATTAGTAAATAATAAGATAGATAATAATGTTAAATTTTCTGAAGGAGGGAAAGTTAAAAGCGTTGTACAAGGAGGTGACGTTGACGTTCAAAATTCTAATTTACTTTTGGAACAAACTGGGATGAAAAAAGTAGACGAATTACCAAAAATTGTGTCATCAACAAAAAAGTCTGTCTCAGAAAGTGCCCCTAAAGATAAGATAGATCGCGAAATTTAGTAAATTATATTCCTGCTCTGAAACTAAATTCACTGTATGGTTTTTGAACTTTTTGAAATAGAGTCTGGATGATCAAAGTTTATTGCGTATCTGACGAAATGTGATTGTGATAGTAGTAGTAGTGAAGTGGAGTTTTCCTAACTGGCAGGAACATTTCTTAAGTTTCGTGTACTTGGAAAGCATCATGTGGACCTTTCGAATGTGGATCCTGTAGCTGCGCGTCTCGGCGATATTTCTTTTTATATTTTTAAATGTTAAAGATTGTTCTGACGTCGAACATTTTAAAGCTGTGATATGTAAAACAAAAATAATATAAAAGAGATTTCATATCATTATTGAAATTTATGATTTACTTATATAACCGTCTTTTTTGCCCGAGCCGGAGCATATGGGCGAAATACATAATTCGTTTGTGTTATTTTTATTATTTTTAATTGCTGCAGCATGCATGGCATTTGATTATTATATGGGTTTCATAATTTGTAACCTGTGTGTGTATGTTGTCTTTATCTTTAAATATTATGTCGACCGACTGACTGTAATCAAATGCAAACAAATTATCGTAGATTCCACGCTTCCTGCGCTCGCGCTTTTATTAAAAATGTGAAAATTCAATAAATCAATAATATAAATATTAGTTTTTCTAATTGCAGTTGAGAGGAAACGTGTTTGATGAATTTTTTGCGGTTCAATTGGTTTGCCTTATTGAAGTGATAAAAATAAATACTGTTCGAAATGCATGAATTAAAAATTAACGAGAAAGTAACTTTTATTTAAGTTTCTTCATGATATTCACGATTAAACGTTAATAGCTACATTATAATAGTCATTTAAAATCTTATCTGCAATTACACGACGATTCACACGATTACAGCTTAAAAATTACCCGTTCACGCCCGTACGATATAACTTGCATAAAATAGTTTATATGTTTGTGTCTGTACGCAGTTACAGCAGTATGCAACATATTTAAAGAATTATTTCTAAAAATCTAACTATTCCGGATTTTAAAACATTCGCGTTTGTATATCCCACTTTGATTACGCGTCATCATCTTGGTCTTTGTTCTGTTTTTAAACGGTGATTTTGATAAAAGAGTTCATGTCCGAGTCCGAATCGTAATACTATTCACGTTAAAAAAATTTTCTAATAGAAGTTAACATGGCTCTAACGAATTCTCCGTTTCCAAACGTCTTCTGTTGAGATTGCTGATTAGTTGTTTCTGTTCCTCTTGTGGAGTAGGCGAAGGTGAACCATTGAAAGTGAAGTGAGCTGGGCCAATTATACTATTTCCTGAGGCGGCACCAGCACTACTACTGGCAGAACTTCCCCCTCCGCCCAAAATGGATGACGTTGTGGGTGATGAACTTAAACTTCGTGGCTTGGCGAGATTAGGATTAAAAGTCGGTATTAAATATGGATTTTTTGGAGGTATTCTTATAGGATTGCTAGTAGCATGAGCACTACCAACATTTATCGTTAGACTAGATAAGTTTGCTAATAAATTTTTGACATCAGCGTCGACTTCTTCTGCAGTTTGGCTGAGAGTCAGTCGATTGGCAAAATCATTCAGAAGCTCTGCTTCAATGTCTTTCCCTTTCTTTTGTAGGTACTCCAGTATCATTTCTACGATTTGTCGTACTTCATTCTTTATTTTGAGAGCATCATCAGATTCAGATTTCCAGTTCGCTAGCAACTTCAATTTAGACTGTGCCAATTGAAGGGGATTCCTTCCATTGTTGTCCTAAAGTACTCACGTCCGTTCCAGCACGAAGAAGGCAGGTAACCACGTCAAAATGATTCGTACAGGCCGCTAAATGCAACGGCTAAAAAATATTCCGCATGTGATGTATTATATTATATACGTGAATCAAATGGTTTCCCTTTATCTTTTTAACTATATATTGTATATGGTTAAGTAACATACCGTATTTCCTACACAGTCTCGGGAATTGGGATTCGCTCCAGAACTGAGCAATAGGCTCACAATATCACTGTGACCTTTACAAGCTACAAAAAAGTAAATAAATACAGATAAAACCGTTATTTTATAATTTTAATCTCCTGCCTTTGTTTATTCTAAATCACTAATTATTGCCATAAAAAATACCTGCGACATGGAGTGCAGTTCTACCTTGCTCATCCGCTGCATTCGGATCTATGTCCATGGACAATAGCTTTTGCACCATTGTAAAGCTTCCTGTATGCGCTGCTGTTCGTAGACGTTTCTCATCTACAAAATAATTGTCACAAGTTAAAAACACATCTTACTCAAATTTTTAAAAAATCATTTGAAGGACTTACTATATTCTTTCCTGATATTAGCCCAGTTATCATACAACTTGTTTCTTGTCTTCCTGGAAAAACTTTGACTACGGACCTTCTGATTTAGGTCTTTTTGTTCGTATGGGATAAGGGCCCGGCAGTCACTAGCACCTACGAGATGAAATTCAACATTTTATAAACTGTACTGTGGGCGATATTTTCAAAATCATTTTCAAAATAATCTCTTATCCAATATTTTTTTTTGGCTTACTAGGAGCGCTATTCAGAACACTGTATCCACCCTGGGTGTCGTTTTGAAATGGCTGAATAGACATGAATGATCGTAAACCTGCCGGAGGTTCAAACTGGCAAACCAGTTTTGGAAGTTCTGGAAATTCAAACTGGAATAAAAGTTGACAAAAGTTAGAGAATCGCATTCTAGTAATTCTAAAAGGAGAAATAGCCCTACCCCAAAATACAAATTACCTTTACCAGTGCTCTACAATTATTGATGTTCGTAGGTGTCACAGGAGGGGCTGGTGGAGGCTGATGATGATTATGATGATGAAACACGGTGGAATTGGGGTGAAATGAGTCGGACATTGCGCGTGGCCTTGATGTAGCAAAAGCACTATTTCTATTTTCACTATTTCCACTGCTCGGGGAGAAATCAGCGGTAGAGCTAAAACTAAAAGTATACCTTCTTGACCAATTTTCTGATGAAGCACCTGAAATAGGACAATCCATCTCATTAAGATAAGCTTAATTTCCCATGTTAAATACGAGCATATAAATATTAAGTACAGAAAATAGCTTACAGTCACCAAAGTCAGGTTCTGGAATATCACTGAGAAACCTTTTCGAGGGCGAGGCATATTCTCCATTATTGTGCGGTCTGATGTGGCTAAACGAATTTCTTTCAATTTCATTCCTCAAGATTTTAATCGGACACGAAACTGTGTTCGCCCTCATTCGAAATCCGATTTCTTCCTCTTCACAAAGGTCATCCTTCTCCATCATTTCATCTTCTATCACGGGCATGGATTGATGATGGGCTGGAGGCGCAGAGGTCGATAACACAGGATTGTTATTCACAATTTCATTATGGTTTGGTATTGCTGCTGATGCACTGGGCGCCAGGTCATCCTCAGTCTCTTCAATCATTCCATCTAAACTGTCACTGTTGAAGTTTTGGACAACTGGGTTCACAACATCTAAAAAGTCCGGAGGAATTCCTCCGCCGGTACCACAAATATTCGGTGATGTGGGCGGTGGTGGAGGAGGAGGGTCATCGCCCTTATCCTTAAGTCCTAGCAATATACTTGGACCGCCTTCAGGTCCCAGAAAGTTTGAGCCAACAGCTCCAAGCTGCTGATTTAAATCAGATTCGGAGGACGAAGGTCCGCTATCTGGAAGGTCAAGAATCGGGTCCCCTTGTTCGTTTAAGATGTTAACATTTACTATATCGATGTCATTACTATTCTCGGTTTCAACACCTGAATCGGCTCCTCCAGTAAGCATTGCCATGATTCTGATCGATCAATTACTTTCCAACACTAACTAGAATTCACTAAATGATCTTGAAATTCGCCAAGCAGTCGCAGTCTGTCCCCTGTCACTGTTCCACTGCGTCTCCCTCCCAGTCTTATTCTTTTTTAGGTGAAAGTAGAACTAGAAAAACCTAATGCAAAACTCGGTGGGAAAGTGATAGGATAGGATTTTCCTTGTCATCTTTTAAAGCTAATAATATAATACAACACATGGAGCAATGTTAAGATGTGAAACGTAAAGGTTAAATAATTTTTTAATCGTATATTTTATAAAATCACCCAAAACATTTGTGTCGCAATCACTGTTCTTTTTCCTTCTTCCCATATTCCCATTTCCCCTATTTTTTCATTTAAAAAATATGGATGTGATCCGCTAGTTTTTCTTATTGAAAGTTGATCAATCGCTCATCATCATTCATTAGGTAAAAATGAAAATCACTATAGACCACAGAGATAAAAATGCAAAATTTTTGGTCACAAGCAATAACTGATGTCGGCACGATGAGACAATCAAAATTATTGCACAATCAAAAGATAAAAATCAATTTCCATTTTTGCTGGAAATCGAAAGATTGAGTGTATTCGAAATAATATGCGCATCACCACATGTGCACTCACATTGTCACGTCATATTACATTAGAAGGAAACATTCGAAATTCAATTATGTAACTAATTTCATTTGTTTGTTTCTTCTTGTTGCACTTCAACTGACCAAGTCAAACATTTTTAATAGTTTTTTTTTCATTTATGTCAATGGAACAAGTCCCATTTTTCATTAAATTTCGTCACATTTTAACGATTCTTTCTCCTGATTAGGATTTTGGGAGCACGTCATGAAAGGAAAGGAATATGGAGATGGACCCAATGACTTTACGGAGCAGAATAAATTTATTAGGACTTGGTTTTTGATAGTACAATGATAGCCCTTATGAATAGAAAAATTATGCGAGGGCTTGAGCTTAAAAAAATTTATCCCGGACATTAATAATATTATCATTAATTTATTTTTATTCAAATTGAGTGAATTTTTCATGTGAAAATGACGGCAAAGTCAAAAAAGTACATACGAAAAAAGATAAAACGGAGAAGGAGTCCTTGGAATGGTGCTGGCTGATGTGATATCTTTTAAGCATGCAGACCAGGCCAGTCTATCAGGAATACATTGCATTGTAATGTAGTTAAGCCATGCCATGTTAAAGTTAAAATACCCTGTTCATTTCATCATTGCGTACACACACACACATTTTAGGTCGTGCTTGATTCAGTCTTCTTCCTTCACTTATCTAGTTTCATCGATGACTTTTTCGTAGTAATGAAGAATAAGAATTCTCTATGAGTTTTATTTAGAGACCCCGCTTGAACAGGATGGACTATCATGTGTTCTGCTTCTCGACATTAAATTAATTTCATCTGGACGAGGACGTAATGTACGGGACTTGATTTTGTTGGTATTACATGTGAAGGAATTTTTGTTCTTCCTAAATATACTTCTTTAGGGATTTTCTGACATATTCATTTCATAACTGAAACTGAACGAGTTTTTATGTTGCAGATGCATGAAGAAAAAAAATGAGCTCTTCAGGGAAGTGTGAACAAGATTTACCTTTTGCTCACTTACATGCCGAGTTTGATGAACATGAATGAGTATGCATGTCCAGTAAAGAAGAGATGATTCCATTTAGAGAACACATGAGTAAAGGAAGGTCTTTGTTCATCTCAAAGTTAGCGAAGCCGAGCGAGCTATAATTCATGGTAGAGGATTCGTTTTTGCATGGTACGCATTGCATTTGGATACAAGGTATTTAATTAAAATCTCATATTTTGCTACTTACTATCACAAAATGACTTCCATTAAGATTAGGGGTAACGTGAACCCGTCTATTAAGTTGCCTTTTACTAATACAGAGAATTTGTTTTGCATTTGAAACTAAATCTATTGATCAAAAATTGCATCGAAACTAGGATAACTACAATAATAGCTGTATTATTAACAAATTTAATATTTGCAATTACGCATGTTGAATAGAAAGAGTGTGGGAAATAACAATGCCACTTATATGCGGATTATCATACGTTAAATGTGTTGATCCCCCCGGTAAAGTAAAATCTGACAAAAATTGGAAAAAGTTGATCGTATCATCTTCATTCACCATCTTACAATTGGAAAAAGTTTAATGAACTGTAAGGCTGAATAATAAATATAAACTGCGC
>JAHZMX010001399.1:0-10037 GCA_027743895.1 Seira musarum | reverse complement strand
TTGATATATGGAAAAACAAAAATGTTTTTAATAATAAAAATGATAACCTTTTGGCCCGAATCTTGAACAACGCCGACAGATTATTAATACATATTGCATAACTATAGAGAAATGGAATTGTGACGCAGGCTTTTTATTTCAGTCTTAAACGACTATTTATTAACATATTTATATATCACTATGCAAACTATAAAAGGGTTTAATGATCAGAGTCAATGTGCAAGTTTTGAGGAACACCAAATTAAATGCACTTTTAATCATAAAGACCCCTGTGTACAGAAAACGATGAAATAGCAAACAACAATAGAAATCGCTCTTGCTTCTACATTCCAATTTCTCATACCCTGTCATTAAATTCTGCATGATAATTACTTACATAAGATCTGTTTTTCCTTATGCAAGGCATACACACTTCCCCCTTAGAATTTTCGGGTCTTATTTTTTTATTTTTTGCTAGTGGCAGAACCAGGACCACTAATCCAGTTGTATGAATATAATATGTAATATTATTCATGTGTTATATAAAAAAGGTTACTCTTCAAAGTCAAACTCACAATAACAAGAAAGAAAGAGATGCTTTGCGAATAATTGCGAAAGGCTGATCAGATAATCGAAACGCCTTCTGACGCAGCCAACGAAATCGAAGGTTTCTCTGGAGAATTCGCAATCTTTCTTTTCTGACCTTCTTTCTAATCAATGGTGATTGAAACCATGCATATGAAAATGGAATATGTACAGTAATTAGTAATTACATAATAAGTTACTAGTATCTACTTATGTATATACATCTCTTTTTACTTACCGTGTAGTCAAAAAAATATGTTCCTTCACGAATAAAGAAATTAAAATTAATAAGGTCACATCCAATAAAAACTGGCAAATTTACTTCTGTTGTTTCGGTCTGATATATTTAGTTTGTTTGACACTGTTAAACTCAATTTCACATATGTATTTTGTTTCAGGATTTCTTGTTATGCATGAAAGGCGCACAATAAGCAGAATATTAATGTTCACGTTAACAGGCTCCTCACATAAATGTATGAACCTTTTACATTGAAAGTTTTTTCTCTGGAGATTAAGGAAACTGGGATTACATACGAAATTCCCAGTCCTAATGTGATTGTACACGGGAGATTCCTTCTAATAATATGACCCTTTCATAGGAATTTACTAGTTTAAATCAGATTTCCTACAAGACAGTTTTAAGATGGAATGAAAGGTTCCGTTCACACTTTACATATACAGCCAACAACCATGTGCAGGACAACGTATTGCAGGAAAGGATAGTTTTAACTTATATTGAGACCTTTCTGAAGGACCCTTTTGGAGTTCCGCTCACGATCGCCGTTGGTCATGTACACATATGCAATAGAAAATGGTCACAGTCAATTTGATTATGAGTTAGTGAAAGATAAGTTGTGTTCAGGACGCTGACCAAATTCACACTACCGGTGAACTCGAGTGAATGTCAGCAAGTTAAATAGTTTGTGAGCAACTTTTGTTTCTCTATACATGACAGATTTACTTATTGTTGTGATATTGAAGGTATAGACAAGTAGATTCCTCATTTGACAGTGAAAATAAGCCTTCCAGGAAAGGGTTTGTATGAATATCAATAAACTTGTATGAAAATGAAATCTCGCTTTAATCAGATCAGTTCAAGCATGTGAATATTCGAGTCGTGCAAAGAAACAGGTTGTTGCAGTCATTGATATTGGTTGCCCTGCTATATGCTTTTTGTAGTTGTTGGTGAATTTCAAACCTGATCGTGAGGGTGAGCCTGATATGCTCTTGGAAGCTGAAAGCATTTCATCATTTTAAATAACGCTTCGTTTGTCATGACAGGAAAAATATAAGTGATATGGTGAGGTTAGTTCTGATAACATGACGTACGAGTAAGAATTGAACGAATTAATAATTGATAAAGGGATGATACTTATCTTCCTCGCAAAGAACTTTTAGCAACTGCCGTGCCAGTTTTTTTTCTTGATTCGGCTTGTTTGTGAAAAACAAGAAGTGATTGAACACGTAATATGCAAGTATGTACGCAAGTCCTTGGAAGATTTCATCAGGCAAAAATGCTACGAATAGCGAGTTCTTTTGTTCATTGATGATGTTTTGCGATTCACTTTACCTCGGATTTGTTTGAAACTCAAGGTGAAGTTCAAGGAGTCACCCGGCGTACATGACTTTCTGGAATTGTGATGTATTTTTAGCGTAAATGTAATTAATTCATCAAAGTTTGTCAAAAATGATGATGCAAACTATTCTAGAATTTGATGCAGTTACATAATATGTTTATTTCTATTATAGTCGTCCATATATTTTAGATTTCGGAGGAGGCCATTTAATTTATGAATGATTTTTTCTCTAATATAACTAGAAAAATCTGAATTAGACCTGATATCATATAAGTAAAGATTTACTGTAACATCGTAAATGTGCATGCAGTTTTAAATCTAGACACGTTAAAAAGTATAAAAAACTAAAGAAATTTTTTTAAGCTAATGCTTTTTATGCATACCTGTTAATGGCACTGGAAAAAATTCTATAACATGGAGGCCTTGACTTTTCCAAGCTGCTGCAGTTCAATTTTGTTCAGGTTTTTTAGAAGCTCGAATATCGGTTGTATACTTTGGTTGGATGTTACTTTCCGTAATCTAAATATAGTTTACAAACCTTATCTGGAACTAACTTATAAGTAGTTCATTTTTGCACGTAAATTTGCTCGTGATAATTTTGAAAAATTCTTTCAAGTTCCACTACTGTTGCACAAGTATTTACACTCAAACCTCGGTTATTGTGTCAATTTTTATTATAAAAACTGGGAAACTGAGTATTTAGATATGCTTTTGAAGAATTCACCGAAACTATTCAACATTCACAAAATAATGTCGCTGGCGAAGCCCAACGTATTTGTATTGATAATATCAAGGTTATTGTTGTTTCTTTGTTCCTTGATTTTTGATTCGAGTATAACTTGCTATCGTTGAGGGATAAGATGAGAGATAATAATTTATGTAAGATGTGTTTTGATTTACACGTTATCAAAGGGCTACAGATGAACTGATAATAAAATACTTATTTTTTCAAATATGTACCACAAAAGAACCTTTTTTTTCTTCACAGAAATACTTGATAACGACTTGCTCACGTCAAATCCAATAACAAAACGGAGAAAAGATGTGCTCCAGAAAGTTTCTGGCTCGTAACTGAAATTAAATGTAAATTTTCATTTGAAGTAATGCTTGATACGAAGAAATGTTATATCATGAGGATTGATATCGCGTTCATTTGACATATCATCAGTTGTTTTTCTCACCCACCAAAAATTCTCTTCAATGATTAATCAATTGAAGTGTGTACAGGATTGGATTGAGTGTAGCATGTACTTATCAAAATCAGTAAGACACGTCATTTGTTCCACAAAAACAAAAATTCCCTCGTGTCTTGATAGCCATAGCACAACTCCGATTAAAATTTGGTGGGCCAACGAAATTCGTATGATTCTCCCTCTTACCCGCGTGGTCATATAATCAGTTTACATAAGTTTTTTTTTTGCATTGAGTATTTTGCATTGATATGAAAGCAGGTACTCTAACCGGTTTGTGTACGTGATGATGGAATATATGTAGTTGAAGAGGAAGCGCGTGTATTAGAATCACAATAATGATTTAAAGTAAAGTTAGTCATAACAACGTCTGAGGTCTTCCTCATGTCTCATCTCATCAGTTCAATCGAATTCAAATTGTACTATATTCTTTAACTTTTGGAAACTGACGTTTGGACAAAATAATAGTCCCTATGGCGTCGTTGTCCTCCTGCGAATTTCAGAGGAATACATGTACTTACATATATGTATCTGCATGTATGCCCAAACTCGAAAAGAATACGAATGACCGACCGGACCAGTTATTTGTCAGTTGTGGTGAGCTGAGTTGAAAGCATCAGACCATGTTTTTTAAAAGTATTTTATCATTCATTCTTGGTTGAGAGATAAGACATGAAAATAAACAAAAAGAAAATACATGGAGATGGAATGAGTGGTGACATTAGGTATGACTATGACAGGCGAGTGAATGAATGAGAAAAAGAGTGAATGCACTTTATTTATTTTTTTCATGTTTTTACGTAACACAATATAGAACAAGGTTAAATTCAAATGAATTCATATAAAACTGTTTTTGGATTACTGGAACATTGTGGAAAGGTACGTACTTATAAGCATGTATCGAAGGCTCTAGATTTATCACGTCACGTAGGTATTTGTTTGTGCAAATACATAAGGAAATTGATTGATTCCGTCAGTGTAACCTGGTCTGGCGGCGAATTTCGTTTTTTTCATAAAAAGCAATTTGCTACGCCACAGCTTTCGAGAATGCTTATTTTGAGGATGGCAGTTCAATATGAACTACGTCAGCGAATGATAACCAGATTATCTAATTGCAGATTACCTATACATGGATTTTTTTAGAGTAGGTGTGTCGCATCACGCAAATTCACATTGGTCGTTGAGGATGGATGATTGTACTTGAAAGCATTGTTTTTTCCTTTTGCTGTATGATGGATGATGATGAGAAGAGAGAACGTACTTGCTTTCAAAACAACTTGTTTTGGCAAACGATTTGATTGGAATATGTAATTGGGTGAGCAAAAGCAGTATTTTTATATGCAAATCCATCATACCTGTGTACTCTGAATGGAGGGGCCACGGTAGAAAAAGATAAGAAGATCATTGGTTGATTTCGGTGGTGTGTAAGCTCTTCCACCCAATCGTAAATTTTGTGTGTTGATGTTGATCTACACACTCAATTTGTGCCCGGCTCTTCGCGAGTGGACTGAGATTGAGATGACACACGCTTGTTTTTCTTCAAATTCCTTGACTTGACGAACTCCATCCATCTTTCGACGAAATCATGTTTTCACAAATAATCTCTAAAAATTCAACCACTTCAGACTAAAAGGGTCGCAAAAATTAATCCTGCTTATGATTGCTATTTCCACTGTAACAAACTTCAGTTACAAACCCACGATCCACACCTTACAAAAGTATGCAAAATGTCAAATGTTTATCCGCATGTTAATTTTAAAGTTACTCGCTCATCTCATGCA
Organism: Seira musarum; assembly: GCA_027743895.1. Lineage (NCBI taxonomy): Eukaryota > Metazoa > Arthropoda > Collembola > Entomobryomorpha > Entomobryidae > Seira > Seira musarum. The sequence continues at coordinate 4,925 of JAHZMX010001399.1, read as the reverse complement.
CTTAAGATGAACCTGTATTTCCGAATAATGAATGAACATAATGTTTGAATGATATCCATACCTGAGCTGTTTTCACCGCGGATTTGCACGGCGAAATGTTATTGGGGATCTTTTTATTGATTTAGAAATCAGTCCCAATATTATCAATGTTAAAAAACATCCCGTTCACATTTTAAGCCGTGAGCAATTTATAATTTTCTTAACCTTATTCACAAACGAACAAACAAAAGGATTTGATTTCATCCGTTTTTACCACCGATTTAATCGTTGCTTATGTATAAATTACAAAATTAAGGTTTATGAAATAATTAAGTTTGGGTAGGTATTTTTCAAAAGTCGAATAGCTACGATTGTAATGTTTTATTTAACCGTTTTTATTTGAATTTTTTAAATGAACACCGACATGGATTTTCAAATTCCAATTGTGTTTGGTTCATCGTAGGAAGTATTCTTTCTGTTCCACATAAATGCATAGGTATCTGTTTAGTTTGAAACAAANTTTAAATGAACACCGACATGGATTTTCAAATTCCAATTGTGTTTGGTTCATCGTAGGAAGTATTCTTTCTGTTCCACATAAATGCATAGGTATCTGTTTAGTTTGAAACAAAATTTGGTTAACAACTCGAAATTAGACAATGAGCCTGGCACTGCAGCATTCATGCAACAAGCATCATCATCTACGAAGAGTCAGTAAAATTACTTTGTTTTATTAGCTCTCGCTCGTCCTTAACATACAGTAATATTCGAGTTAGTTTATAATAACTGCGAAAGAGTGCTCTCTGCTTCACAAATTCTATTCGATGGTATCCAGTTATCGAGTTGCACCAAAACTAAAACAATCGTTCATCGTTGATGATGAAAATGTCGTGCCGTTGCCTTACATTCGTTCTATTAGGAAGACTTTGCTAGCTTTTTTACTGGAAACGTAGCGATTTTTGACTCTTTTGGGTTAAATCCCCTTTTAGGATAAAATCTAACTGGGGCAGCGTCTCATACAAAAACTTTAATCAGTGTTAAAACTTTGTTCGTTCGATATGCCAATTTCACAGATTTAATCTTATATTTTCATAAAAAACTCTCTGTCAAAAGCGTACTGTGCTTGTATCGTATCTAAAATTTATAAGTATGCAAGTAGTACTTAAGAGTAGGTACTTTTCTCGGAACTTCTTGACTTCTGATACCGTCATTCTTGAAACTTGAATTCGAAACTTGGAGACAATTGAAATCTGTTTCTGTTGTTTACCTATTTAATTTCATTCAACTGATTCAGCCAGAGCTGGATATTTGTTGGCTGTTTATCCAGACTAATTAATTAATAATACTATGCATTTGATAGAAATATCCACGACCGCTCTTTCGAAAATCATGTTAATGAATAATGCTGAAAGTTGTCACCCGTGGTTGATATTTTCAAAAGGTTTAGACAAAGTATTTTAATGCGTATTCGACATAGCATTTATTAATATGATACTGATTACCGCAAAAAATGGCTTCTATGACGACGATACATTTTTGGAACAAAAAGGTACTTGCTTATCATCTCTCTAAATGTCCAATTCAAATACTCATTCACTACAGCTACGAGCGACCTCATCAGATCAGATTATCCACATAAATTTCATGTACATTAATTATGAGCACCTGCATTCTACACCACAATTTCTTTTTACTGCTTTGTTACGCTCTCCTTTTTAAACTCCAAATTCATGCCATGCCAAATTCTGAGCACCTTGCCTATATTCTTCTGCACCTTGCAAGCATACCTATTTTGGCGTTTAAACGAATATTCTGAAAGTGGCACCCGTCCCCGTCTGTTTTCAAGTTTTGGTAGGTTAGGACGATAGATTTCTTCATGCCTTTTTTTTCTTAAGTTGCAGTTGTACCGTTGTGATATTAATGAGATGTACCTATGAAAAAGCAATGAATTATGATTTTGAACCTTTTTTTAAAACCCCTTTTTACAGACATGACTTGACACGAGCTCCTTGGTTACTTTGAAGCAGGGCCTAACCTAGGGGGGTGCCAGAGGGTGTACGACACCCGGGCCGGGCCCCGAAGGGGGCCGGGCCAATTGCCAAAAAAAAATATTAAAATCTTCAGAAATCTGTAAAAAAATAAAATATTTTAACGACTACCGTTTTTTTCCTTTAGTTTTTTCCCTAGACCCGGCCCCCTTGAATAGCAAACCGTCATTTTAATTTCGTCATCGCCTGCTTTTATGAAATGATATAATTAAAAAATTTTCGGCTCGCTTCGCTCGCCGGTTTTCCCCCTATGTTTCCATTGTTAGCGACCACCAAAATTTTCAACTTCGTACAATATGAGATACTAACATTTCTATAAATGCAGCGTGGTCCTTCTGACCGCAATTTTTTTCAGTATGTGCAAATATATTCCACTTAAATTGCAAGTGCTATAAAGACTTGCCCTCAATGTAAGGGGCAGTCTCAGTTCTAAAAAAAAATCAGTCCCTACGAAAGTACGAAATGAGTCAGGTGGTCATTGGATCTTTAGTTCCAAGTGGTAATTGGAACTGCAAAAATTCTAAACATGTCTAACGTTACCCCAACTTTGAAATGCCAAAAATTAGGTATTAAATATTTCATTGCACCCGGGCCGGGCCACCTCTCGGTTAGGGCCTGCTTTGAAGCACAAGTTAAGAACGGCAGCTGCGTCGTACTACTCTGCTATTTAATTTACTTTTTTAAATTCTTTGGAAGCATGAACTGTCGTGAAGCGGCGAAATGAATGAAAAGGAAACGGTTACACTCAAATGAAAAAACACAAGTACAATTATTCTTTATACATACATAACGTTGCATTTTTTACCTCTTGGTCTTGGAAGAAGACATGTAGACGAAAGGTGCAAGTGTGCTACGTGATATATTCCTTTATGTTTTACATTACATATTCACAGGTTATAGAGATCGTTTATCCTCCCCGGCAAGAACCAAGACGAGGCGAACAATGAACCATGACTTGACTTCTAAAAACTTGGAAACATGTATCTGTTTCATCTCATCTTAAGCTATCATCAGTACAAGTAAATCCAAAAAACGCTCCGTTACTCGTTTCACTTCCACCTTTTATGCTGCAGATGTAAGTAAACCGTGTGTCGTTCAATGATCAGTGTCAAGCTTTTAAATCAGACATGTATAAAAAGAAATAGACCTGGGGCCGAAATTCGGAGCTTTCGATGATAACTAATGTAATATTTTTACAATTTAAGGTGTACAATGTGCTGAGAGCCACTGAACTTGCCGACTTTAATTATTGCATCTTTCCATGGGTACGGTACATTCCACTAATTCAAAGTTTCTCGGCATTTATATCCCTTTCCCTTGTCACTTTGAAACTTTGGCGCTGTCCCATTAAAACTAGGTGCAATAAATAGGTTAGGTGTATCATTTCGGTTATTACTACCCGGTTAATGGCTAAAAGTCTAAGATGAACCATGCACGCAGATATAAATAAGGTGAAGGGAAAGACACTTTAATCCAAGCAAAAGCTACTTGGGTTTAGGTCTCTTTGAAAGAGCAATGTCATTATTTTTCGACCACTCCTTCATTTATTTCTTTCGTGTGATATTCATTGATTTTTAGGGGAAGGAATCAATGAAAATTTTATAAGGATTTGACCGGATTTGCTGTTGCACGATTCGTTTACTTGTAAAGTCGGTAGTGCTACTATCGATTTGGATTAATTTTGAGTTGTACTTAAACAACCGGAATTCCTTATTTGCCCATTCCATAGCCTAATATCATCGAATCAAAGATAAGTAAAAGAAGAAATGACCTCAGGAAAACAATTCTCAATCAACATCTGCTTGTCCAACTTCTAATTTTCTGCTTTAAAAATCTGTATCTCTTCGCATCAAACCTAATACTTTTAATACGTTATCTTAATTACTATTTTAAGATTATGTTCCCGTACTGTGTACTTTAACCTACCTATTTACATAATATGCAAGCTATCAATCTCCTCTTGATTTAGAGTCACTCATTCACCTTCAGCATCAGTTTGCCTATTGAATTAGACAATATGATTAAATATGTTTGTTTGACTTTTACCATTCTTGTGAAGAAGATGGAACTTGGCCATTGATACAGCGAATGAGACACAATTTTTTAGGTTTCTCATAGATCCTCCTTGCTTTTGTTTTCATATCATATCAAAATGAATGAGAATATCAAGTAAAATATATTGGTCTTGTCTACGTAATCCGCAATTTTAAAATGCTAAATCTCACATGACTCTTTGGTTAATGTTAGAAATCATCAATAAATGAATCAATCATATCTTGGAGCTGCTATCTAATAAGACTTACTTAATTTTTCCAGTGCATTGGACTAAAATTGTCAGTAAATATTTGATAACTGTTATTGGATCGAACTGGTATTTTCCCAAGTCAAAGTTCGCTCAAAAAGAAAAAAAGATTTGCCGATCATATGCCTGCCTGCATAATTACTATCATTATCACAGTTACTTCAGCTTCACAAGGTTTTGACCTTACATAAGCCTGATATCACGACGATGAAGTATATTATCGTACAGTCAGTAGTCCAAAGTAAGAAAACATGTCCCGTTAATTTTCTCCAAAAATAGAACCAGCTTCATTCAATTATCTTAACGACTCTGCGTTCTTGTCATATTATTGATTGTGAGATGTGGATAGGTTCACAATTTATGTAGATATCCTAATCCCGTTTTTCTCAATTGTATGTAATCCTTAGAAAACCATGATTTGATTCTGGAACACTCTTTTGCATTTAGTTAGAAGACAATTTAGATATCCGAAAGAGTACCTATTCACATTTAATTAATAGTCATGCAATATTGATAATTTTAATTATCTGTAGTTGTAAATAGTTGCAGTGTAGTAGTGCTTTGAAATTGACTTGTTGTGAGGATTTCCATTTTTT